>PVKM010005137.1:0-49090 GCA_004027735.1 Carollia perspicillata
AGGAGACCTTTGAGAAACCAATTTGGACACTGGTTTCTAGAACTGTTTGGAAGAGAAAGAATTTATATATTTGATGAACAGCAAGGAAGAGGTTATTATAAAATCTTGGGTGACTAATAATGTAAAAAATTTGCTCAGTGGCAGTAGTCATGAAGGAGGAGCAATGGATTTGAGAGTAATAAAGGTAGATTTGACAAAAGAAGGAAATTGCTTAGATATATATAGGATAAGGCTGAGGGAGGGGTCAAAAGTGAGTCTGTGGTTTTAAATCAAATAAATGATACCATTTATAGGGATTCAGAATAATAGAACTAGCCAGCATTTATTAGCACCTACTACATATCTGGCTAAGAGCTTTACCTACTTTATCTCATTTAATACTCTAACAATCTTATAGACATTAAATTATGCAGATAAACTGAAGTGTAGAGAAGTTAGAATTTTGTCCAAGATCACCTAGCTAGCAAGTCGTGAGAAAGAACAGTATAGGAGATGTATGAGTAGTTTATTAAGCAATCTAAAGAGAGTACCAAAAATGTCTTTATTTTTCCTATCCACTGACTTAAAGTATTTGGCCAAGATTTCTTTCTCTAACCCCTTTTGACATGTCAGGCCAGGTGTCAGTTTTGCAGTCCTCTTCAATTTTAAGAACAATTCCAGTAATTATGAATTGCTTTAGAATCTTAGAAGATATAAATCAAGTCTAAACCAGTATAATTAAAACTACAGTATCATGTCCAAATCAAGCCTCCTCTCTTTCTCCAGTTCAGGTCTGACCCATGGCCCTAGAGGGGGATGGGGAAGCACTTAATCCATTCCATTCTTAACTCCTGTGCTAGCTTTCTTCTTCTCTCCCAGGCATTATATACTACTCCAGCTGGTGTCTTCCTTTTGGAAGTCACCAAGCAAGAAGTAGATTGGGATATTTTTGTTAATATATACCATAAAATCCCAGGGGACCCATATCAAACTCACCTCCAATATATTCTCATTCTGTTCTATTACAGGTCTGTACATTTTGCAGCTCAGCAAGCATCCAGTTGGGAGTGAGATTCCAATTTCATTTTCTTTTCTTTTTCATGACAATGCCAATATACTAGGTAGAGTTCTCTCAAAGAAAACCCTAACATAAGGGTTCAAATACAAGTAGTTTATTTGGAAGGTCAACCAAGGTAACATTGGCAGGGGAGAGGGAAAGTGAGACCAGGAAAGAAAGGAACTCAATATATGGTGTGCTGTTAGGAAAGCTAAATCAATGAACAAGTGGGCCTGGAAAAACTCAAGAGCTGATGTAAAACATCTGCCTCAAAGTTCTACATGAGGTGCAAGGGAGCTAAGGTATTTATACACAAATGCCTGTCATTAGTTGAGGGCCATTCCTGGGACGTTAGTTTCCCAACATTTTCAGCCAGCCCTGTGCCGAGGCAGAGAAGCCATTTGAGGCTTCAGAAAAAAACATTCAGATGAAGAGTATTAGTTATTGGTAGTTAACAAAACACGCCAGAGCACAAGAGAGAGAAAATTCCCAAATACATGTCACTAGGTCAACAATTCACAAAATTCTTACAAATTTCCTTCTTCACAGAATACCTTTCTTTAGTGGGCTCTCATCAAATTGCTTAGCTTTCTTTACGGGTTGCTTGGGGTCATGGGAGTGGAGGTCTACCTCTTGTTAAACCGTGAGAAGATGCCTGGTAGTATCATGGCCCTGATGTTAGAATGGGGGAAATTTAACACCTGTTGTCCTCAGTTTGGGAACTTTAATGGAAAGTCAGACAACAGTAGTATTTTTCAACCTCCTATTACATAGACTTTGTCACATAAAAATAGTGGGACAAACTGGACAACAGGGAGCCAAAATATACATGCAATAAAGTGCTATTTGTAATTGTGAAAAATGGAAACAACCTAAATGTCCATCAAGTTATACAGTATATATAATAATCTTAATTATATATATGAATACAGGTACACAGATTCAGACACACATACTATGATACATATATTAAAAAGTAAATATACAATCCATCCCTGTGCCCCTCCAGCAACCCTTTCCCCTTCTAAGGGGGATTTGTATTTGTGACTATATTAGATCCTCACTGTTTGTAGTGCTGTTTAGAAGTAATATATGGAAATACTAACTTAGAGAAGCTTAGAGACTCTTATTTTATTCACATTATGCAGAATGTGGAACTATCTGAGGAAAAAAGAAATAGGTGGGCTGTAGTATGTCGGAGAGAGGCAGAGGAGGGGGCAGAGAAAGAGAAGAGGGAGAGAAGGGTGATATCATCATGACTTTGAGGGAGGGAATTTTTTAAAGAGGAATTTTTGGAAATGTTGCTATTTGTGTATGTGTTTACTGGGATGTTATCCCCTACTCCCCATTCTCTGTTCAAGTGGATTTAGTAAAAGCATACATTAGAGTTCAATGTTTTAGAAAGTTTAATTTGTTTTATTTTGAATATGACATTGTGATGAGATCGCTTCAAGGTAGTAGCAAAAAACCCTGTTTCATTTGCAAGATACCTATTTTTATGTATATTTCACATAATACATATTTCATATCTATATGAAATGTATATTATATAGAAAATGTATGTTATATTCCATATTACACATTATACTATGTATTAGATAGTATTAGGATTGCTAAAGTATTTTTATTTATATTATGTATTTTTATGCATAGAAAATATTATTTAAAAACATACAACAAACTGATAGCCAGAAATCGCTATTTCTGGATAATTAGGTTGGATGGGGATGTGGGACAGAAAAGGAAATTTATGGTTTTATGTTATATATTTCTTCCATGCAATGTGAATTTTTCACAAGATTATACTCTTTTCTTAAGACTTACTTATTTATTTACTTATTTATTCATAGAGTGAGGAGAAGTGAGGGAGAAAGAGAGGGAGAGAAACACCAATGTGGGAGAGAGACATCAATCATTTGTCTCCAACCGAGGGCCTGGCTCACAACCCAAGCACGTGCCCTTACCGGGAATTGAACCAACCTTTTGGTTTTCAGGATGACGCCCACCCACTGAGTCACACCAGTCAAGGCTATACCCTTTTTATGATAAAAAATAGCACCAAACTCAGAAAAAGCATGATCTATTCTGGGATCAATTGGTAGAGCAGTTGTGTGGCTAAATGTTAAGTTCTTGAGATGGGAGGAATGTTTATAGTGAGACTAAAACGGTGAGCTGAAAACAGATTGTATGTCTTTGTCTGTCTCATGAAAGACTTGAAACTTAACTATATTGGCCACAGAGGACTTTCAGAGGATATTTCATCCTAAAATGACTTGATCGGAGCTGTGATTTAGATAAAGGGCACAATTTCTATTCATAATGATTTTGTAACATCATTTAAGTCAGTGGTCCCCAATCTTTTTGGCACCAGGAACCAGTTTTGTGGAAGACAATTTTTCCCCAGACCAGGGTTGGGGGGTTGTTTTGGGATGATTCAAGCACATTGCATTCAAGCTCACCTCCTGCTGTGCTGCCTGAGTCCTAACAGGCCCAGACTGGAACTGGTCCACTGCCTAGAGGTGGGGACCCCTGATTTAACTCACTACTTTTTCCAAATCTTCTTTGTTTATTTTTTAAAATTTATTCTGTGTTTCTAAGTAATTATCTCATAACACATTAACTTGTTGGGCAGAAAATAAGTTAATGTGTGTAGAAATCCTTTGGAAATTTTAAGAAATACACACACATATATATATATATATGTTAGTTATTTTATTTTTATTATAATAATATCCAGCCTTAGTTCATAGCTTAGGTATTTGAATCATTGTTTTCTGATTTATTTTCAGTTTGCCAATTATGTAATGCATCCTTTTTTTTAGTATCTCTCAGTTTAGACTTCCGTTTTAATTAAAGATGTCTTGAGTTTTAAATAACTTTTCAATTATCATTTAGTTATTCTTTCAAAGTTTATGCATGCCTTCCATTTCTGCTTTATGTACTATTATTTGCAAAACCTTACTATTTTTTGTTATCATGTCTGTTTTTGAACAAATACTCATTTTGTCAGAGGGAGAGGGGATACACAAATACCATAGAGTACCCTCTGAAATGTGCTATCAGAGACCTGTGCCAGGAGAAAGAAGGAATTTAGCGTGAGAATAGATTTGTGATCAGAAGTGATATAACTGAAAGGCCTATGTATGTCAATATGTATTTTCCAATCAGGTAAACCTTAGCAAGCCTTCCAGCACCTTCCAAAACTCAGGAAAAATAGAATATTTAGCATTAATCAAGCAAATTCCTAGCAGATAGCAAAAGGTAGGTAACCATGTACCTGAGGCAAAAGGAAAAAAAACAAAAGAAGGAATAATCCAATCATTGTCTTGTTTTAAAATATGAATATACTTTGCCCTGCCTGGTGTGACTCAATGGATTGAGTACCAGCCTGTGAACCAAAGGATCACTGGTTCTATTCCTAGTCAAAACACATGCCTGGGTTGCAGGCCAGGTCCCCGGTAGGGGGTGCACTAGAGCCAACCACACACTGATGTGTCTCTCCCTCTCTTTCTCCCTCCTTCCCCTCCATCTAAAAATAAGTAAATAAAATCTTTAAAAAACACACTCCTTTTTTCTTACAAGAAGGGAAGAACACTTTAATTAAAACATTAATCAAACACACACTAATTCTTTTAAGAAAAGAATGATTTACAATAGCCAAGTGTTGGAAGCAACCTAAGTGCCCATCAGTAAATGAGTGGGTCAAAAAGCTAGGGTACATCGTACACAATGGAATTCTATGTGGCAGAAAGAAAGAAGGAGCTCCTACCCTTCAAGACAGCATGGATGGATCTGGAGAGCATTATGCTAAGTGAAATAAGCCAGGCGGTGAAAGACAAATACCATGTGATCTCACCTACAATTGAAACCTAATCAACAAAGCAAGCAAAATAGAACCAGAGACACTGAAATAAAGAACAAACTGATGGTAACTAGAGGGGAGACAGGGAGAGGTATAATGAGAGAAAAAAGGTGAAGGTCCATCAAGGAACATGTATAAAGGACCCAGGGACAAAGCCAAAGGGGGGTAGGATCAAGGGTGGGAAGCAGGGCATGGGTGGGGCGGGGGGTCATGAGGGGAAAATGGAGACAACTGTACTTGAACAACAATAAAAAATAAATTAAATTAAATAAAAAAGAAATTAGAAGCAAAAAGAGAGAGAGAGAGAGAATGATCTAAAGAAGCCAAGAACTTGAATTACTTAAGAAGTAGTTGTTTTTCCCCTTCTTGAAGGGCTTAATGGGAATTCATTTTATCTTCAATTAAATCCAACCTCAGTGCTCACTGCAGGCCACAGGCTTATGCTAGATAATAATTTAGAGAAAAATTTACTGGATTCTCCCAGTAAGAAATTTCATTCCATATTAATTTCCTGGAGAAATCACAGATTGAATTCTCCTAGAGAGGTATAAATGATGGCACTTTGGTTCTCATTTATCTTCCCGGGCATGGTAAAGCCAGAGATTCCTTGTGGCCTCATTCTGCTGGCTGTGCAAATGAGCTCTATAAACCTGTCTGAAAGCCAGCAAAGGCTTTTCTCTTCAGATTTGCCTATCATGAAGTCTTTGTTATGCTCATATCAACCTCTTTACGAATCTTTTAGAATTGACATTGTGCTATTTTACACATTGCTCATGGATATCCATTTCATTTTAAAATGAAATAATCTAGCTTAAGTTTCTAGGGGCACAAACTTTGAACAAAAGGCAGTTAGTATTTAAAACAAAACTGAATAGAACAAAAATGCTTTCTGACTCATGGGGTTGTGGGGGGGGGTGGATCATGGGTGTGGTATTTTCTGGAAGGCTAGAGATTACAAAAAAGGGAATTTAAGAACATATGTAAGAAAATAAAATTTGGTAGACTCCCATTTCAGGCTGTATGTCAGATTACATAGCATGAATTTCCCTTTCTATTGAAATACTAAAAGGCTGGGTAAAATAAAAAGGCATCATTATTGTTGAGCTCAAATAAAAGGAGAAAAGCAATGGAGCCAAAAATAAAAGTTAAATCAAGAATCCTGGCAGAGGGGTGGGGGGATACCAAAGGCAGCTTTCAACCTTGGGGTTTTGTCAAACCTTGGAAATTTTGAGTTTCTTCCTTTCACAACTGCATGAGGTATGGAGGATAGCTCATTTAAAGTGGAGTTTGCAGTAAACCATCTCCCATACCCAACATACCCATGGAATAATGGTGAGTGAAAAATCAAACCCCAGCACAGAAGGAGACAGAAAACTTGCCCATCTTGACCTTGCTACTAGATGACCACAACATAAAATTATTTCCTGAGAATTCATTATCATAAGAAAACCCTCTCTAGACTTTACAGGTCAAATTCACACTACTTATATAGTCCAAAAACCTAGAGTGGAAAATTAAATTTAATATAGCTCAGGTTTGGTACCACTTCCAGTACAGTGCAGAAGCAAATACAAATTTGTTCTGGAAGAACTCAATTTCAATCCAACTAAAAAATTAGCAAAAATAAAGTTACAAGGGAAAATGAACATCTTGGAGTTAAAAATAAAAAAATATATCAGAAACTAAACATCATGAGTAAGAACCAGAACACCTGACAGGCAATAGAAATAGACACATAAAACTTGATATATTAGAATTATCAGGTACAAAAAAAAATACTGATATTCGTAGAAATAAAAGAACAGGATGAAAGCAGATATGAAAATCACCCAATGAGAATTTCTAGAAAGAAAAGATATAATATGGATTTTTGTAACTTTTCACTTTAATTAATTGAAGGTTCAGAGGAAGTTGCAAAGATAGTACAGAGAAGTCCTATGTACCCTTCACTGAATTTCACCCAATGGATACATCTTATATAACTACAGTTACAGTGTCCAAATTAGGAAATTGGTATTGTATAAAGAGTATACAAAGTTCTATGTCATTTTATCAAATAGATTATGTAACTATCAAGGCAGTCAAGATACAGAACTACTGGATCACCACAAAGATTTATCTTTATAGACATTTTCATCCCCTTAATCTCCACTATCCCCTAACTCCTGAAAACAACTAATAAGTTCTCTATAATACTGTCATTTCAGGAATGTCTTAAAAATTGAATCATACAGTATGTGATCTTTTGAGTTTGGCTTTTTGAACTCAGCATAATGCTTTGGGATTTATTCATTCGAGTTGTGTACTTCATTAGTTCACTCTTTATTTATTTATTTATCCAATTATTTATTTAATTGCTGAGTAACATTGAATATTACCACAGTTTGTTTAACCATTCAATGACTGTAGGACAATGTAATAGCTTTTTACTATTGCAAATAATAAAGTTGTCATGAATAATCATGCACAGTTTTTGTACGTACATATAGGTTTTTAATTTCCTAGAATAAATATGCCCAGTAGTGTAATTGCTAAGTCATATGGTAAATGTGTGCTTAGTTTTTTTAAGAACCTGACCAACTATATTCTAGAAAGTTTGTACCATTTTACTACATATCCTCACTGGCATTTGGTATTGTTATTATTTTTTATTTTAGATATCCTAATAAGTATCTCATTGTGGTCTTAATTTGCACTTCTCTAACAGCTAGTGATGTTGAAAATATTTTCATATGTGTATTTGCCATCTGTATATACTGTTTAGTGAGGTCTTTTGGTGTCTTTTCTTATTTTCTGATTGAATCATTTGATTTTTTAACTGTTGAGTTTTGAGAGTTCCTTAGCTATGAGTCCTTCATTGGATACTTTGCAAACATTTTCTCTGAGATTATAGCTCATCTTTTCATTCCCTTAACAGGGTGTTTACAGAGTAAGCAATTCTAATTTTGATGGTTTATAAGATAAAAAGAGAAGATTATTATAGTCATTATATTGCCATATATGATGGCAATATCTATTTGAAAAACTTTAGTCCCTCAAGAATATATAACAACTTAAAATTTGTGCATGTGTAAGAAATTATCCCCAAAATATACCTATAAGTCATGATAAGCAGTTCAAATACTCCAAAAATTAAAGTGTCATAGTCCCCTCAGGAATCCTGAGTTTCCCTTTGACTGTTATATCAGCCTGTAGTGTGGGGTTAACCAGGGCCTAAAAACAGCCTGACAACTATAACCACAGAAACTTAAACCTCTTCATTCATAGGGACCACTTTGGGGTATAAAAAAATCTGTATGTGAGTGTTTTTTTAAGAAAAGGAGAAAATTAGGGAGGGATGAATTTGCTTAACAAAGCCAAGGCCAGAGTTAACAGGCACTAATAACCAACAATCAGCTTTGTGAATGGTACTGTGATGGGTGAGGCAATAAATAATATCTAGTCCTGATCTTCAAACAGCTTATAATCAAGTTAGGGGAATAAAAATTAATAAATCTTTGAGGGGCAATTAAATAATCCCCTATGCATATGTAAAACTCTAAATCAAAAATACAAGAAAATTCCCAATGTAATATATGATTATTAACTAATTGAATATCATTCATTAATGCCCAAAGAACTCTAAGGATGGAGTGATTCTGTGTGAAGCACTGCAGAGGGTTTACACTGGGGAACTTTGTGGATTTCTTCAGGTACACAAAATTAGCCAAAGGGAATATAGGCATGGAACGTGCAGACATAAGGCAAGCAGGTTAGTTACACACAGGCACTAAGACTAATTAGGATCAGGTAGTTGATGATTGTTTGGTTAGACAAGCCAACAGTGGAGAGTGGCATGAGCATCCAAATCAAGAGATAGAATTTGGATATGAGTGATCACAGCCCCTATGGTGGCACAAGCCAGAGACCTCAGAAGCTATTATAAGCAGGCAAGGAAACACTGTTAAGTAAGAGGAGAGTTATTCCTTAAAAACAAGGCAGGCCACAAATTCTGTGGAGAATATGGTGGGGTCTAAACAAATAAATATGTTGCTATTGCAAGGCAAAAATGTGTTGATGTCTTAAGACAAGTTCAGCCAAGTTTCTATAAGGATTTATATTTATTTGGTAAAGTCGGGAAACTTGTGACCCTGAGATGGGCAGGATGGTAGGAACTTGACATTTCTCTTTTTGTTTAAGAAATGTTCTGCAATATATTCCTTTCATATCTATGATCTCTTATCATTAATATCATACATAGAAGCCTGGTGGAAAGTCATAGTTTTAGAAGAAATGCTCAGAGAAAAATTCTTTATGACAACAATAGCAGGATATTAAGATCTGGAATTTCCAAAAGTCCAGTGGTTGGGCATGCTGTGTAATAATGTAACCATCCTCCAGTCTCCCCAAGCCTTAAATAAAAGTGTGGTACACGCAAAGATTTTCAGTCATGATTGCTTTGAGAATCAGGAAAAGTATTAATGTTCAATGTTAGGGTTGGGAAAGAAAGAAGAGACCTATCTTTGGAAATGGGACATGATTTATATCTGTGTTGTCCAATACAGTAGCTACTAGCCACATGTGAATATTGAACACTCAAACCATAGCTGGTACCACATGTTGAAATGATAATATTTGCATATATTGGGTTTTAGAAGAAATACTATTAAAATTAATTTCATTTGTTTCATTTTTTTCTTAATATGGCTATAAGAAAATTTAAATCTATATATACAACTTTCATTTTATTTTTAATGAACAATATTGAGTAGAGAATGCAGAGAAATGCAGGTATACAGCAAGAGCTAACTAGAGAAAATGTATGCTTCCCTAAGAATTCTTAGAGATCCTGAAAAATTCTAAGTCTCCCACAATATGGGATGTGGACCTAAGCCATTTTACTTAAATATTTAATTGAAAGTAACCTCCCAAGGATGAGGAATTTGAGAGAACACAGTTGCAGGTACCATGTGAATCAAAACTTTTAATTCAATGATTTATTCATACTTTAATAAATGATACCATTTAAAATATACTAATTGAGGGTGGAAATAAATTATTTCATTATTTAAAAAATATGAATATATTCTCATAAAACAAAACAGTATGATGTTTTTCACAAGAAGAAGCTATACTATTTTCTAAGTGTACAGATGTTCCTAGTCTCTTTTAACTGTCATACAAATAGTGAAATTAGCCTTTCACACTTATCCACAACATAACATCTCTGGTAGGAGAGAAATAATGAGGCAGCAAACAAAATAGTTTGGTAGACAGAAATGTTGCTGACCTTTCCTTTGCCTTCCTGAAGCAGGAAGTACTAGAAGAAACATCACAGTAGAGTTAGCCTTTATTTCTATAGAAACTAATAAATATTATAACTGCTGCTTGTGCATCTTTTTCCTCTCACTTGGATATAGTGGTGGATAGTGTCTGTTAAAAACAATGCCATTACATCTGGAAAAAATTCTGAGAACCAGTTTGTAAAATGATAGTCTAACATATTCTTCCCTAAAATAGCACTTGGATTTTGTATGTAGAGATGAGGAAAGGGGCTATGGGATCAACATTGGAAATCTTTTACAATGTAACTCCCCTCAAGATTGTTAAAAGGAGTGAGTGTAGAAGAGTGGGATTTTAAATCTTTTACAAAAGACTAGTCATAATTGGAATCGATCTTTGTGGAAACCTATGCCTGAACAGTGTCTTCAGATTCAGTTGACAAAACTTCCATACTTCGGATAGAACCACATCTAGGCTAGACAACCTGTTGCTACTTATAAAAATATCCTATAGAGATTCTAAGCTAATCACTCTCACTGCTTGGAAATTCCTTCTTGTATGTAACCTTACATGAAGGTACTGTGAGAAATGGTGTTATTTCATTTTCTTTGAACTGCTAGAGTGAAAATAAAATGTGTCTTTTAATTTTAAAAAAGTAATTATCTAGTTAGCACTGTGAAGTGTGTTCAATGCTTCAATTACAGTTCTGAATGTATGGTCCTTGTTCTATTATGAAATTATGACAAAGCTCCTACTTATATCATGCATCTTTCTACCCCTGCTTCTTTTTACATTTTCTCAGCCAATCTTTTATGTTTTAATCAATGTCTCCTCCTACTCCTCTCAATACTCTCTCATGTCCTCTAGTCATCCTGGAATATTTTCTTCTTTTCTGCTAATGAGTAACCATGGCATCTATATTCAGAACTACCTTGTGTGTGAATAACACAAGATAGTTCTCTTTGAATACCACTGGTATTTTCACAAGAAAGTGATTGTATTATTCAGTTTGGGGTATCTTCCCAGGAGATTTGCCCCCTTCTTCCTTTCACACAGTGCAGGACTACATGGCTCCTCCATGTGATGCTTTAGTATTTCAGGGAAGGCTGGCTCCATCCTTAGCCTTAGTGAGTGACTCATAACTTGACGAAACGAATCAGTGATTCTACCACCAACTCCTCTCGGCCAGTGAGTGGCAAGTGATATATGAAAGGAAATACTGTTTTGTGGTCAGTTGCAGGAAGACATATCTGGGAAATGTTTCTTAACTAGAAATACGAAACATGCAAGCACTTTTTTTACTGCCTCTGAGCTTAGGTGTACAAAAGGTGATAATGAAGCCACTACAGCCATTTTACAACCATGAGGGGAGCCACCATACAGGAAATAAAGAACCAGATTCCATGATAAAATAAACCATTGAGCAATTTAAATAATAAACCATGCAGTCACACTACCTCTGGACATTTTGTTACGTGAAATAATAAACACCCTATGGCTTAAGTCATTTTGAATTGGGTTTTCTGTTACTTGCAGCCCAAATCATTCTAATGGATGTGACACTATAGCACACAACTTTGAAAACTGATCCTTGTTAAGTCATTCTATCTGTTCCTATATGCCACAATAATATTAATAGTTCTAGTTTCCTTCCATTTTACAAAATGACCTCAGGAAAATCTCTAAGTTTGGGTTTAAAATGGATAACCCAATTAATAAATAAAAAAATTAAAGACTTTTTAGGTAGAGAGAAAAAATGATTCTTCCTTTCTCTCTCATCATAAGTTTTGTATTATTAATTTTCTCTGCCCAAACTTCTTTTCCATTTTCTACATACTACAGGATTTTAGGTCTACTTTCCTGGGTGGTTCATCAATTAGAGTTCTCTCTTTGTTCAGAGTCATACTTGCCTAGATCCCTGTTGCAGCAAATATAGGCTGGCCAACATCAGTAGTGACAGTGGCAGGAGCTTTCCAGGATATTTGACAAAAAATTCCAAAGAACTGAGAAAGTTGAAGGGATGTTAAAGTGTGACTCAGTGACATCTCAGTGTTATCTCTGAGGACATCCTTTGCACTAATAATGTGTGCAATTCAAAAGCTAGAATTTCAGTAAAAAATTATCAAGTACCAACAGAACTCAAATGAGACTATTTGAGACTTGCTGAGCCTTTAAAACTTGTGCTTAGTGAAACAAGTCATTTTGGCAACAGAGATTTACAGTTGATCAATTCCTTAACTTTAACAGATTTATTTCAATTTAAGAAGCCTTCATTGAAAGCCTAGTTTGAGCTCAGCCCTATGCTAGGCAGTTGTTGTGAACATGAAAAAGAAGAAAGAATTGTTCTCTGCACCGAAGAAGCTCAAATTTGGTCTCAAATCTAGTAAAAAGCGCTCAGTTGATGTACAAATAGGGCTCTTTGTGAGTAAAAAGATTGGGGTTATTCATGCTTACTGGAGGACTAGGGCTATAGTGCAAGGGAAGTGACATTTGGACTATATCATAAAGGATGAATGAGATCAAAAGGAAGAATGGAATCCAGGTGAGTAGATTTGAGTGATGCAAAAGGACACTCCTGGAATTACAATTGAGCTGCAATTATGTTGTCTGGTTTTTATGACTTCACCTTTGGAAGTTAGATAAACAATGAGACTCATTTTCCCATCTTCCTTTCTCTCACTTGCCAGCTGTTAGGATTTCTTCCATCTTCAGCTATTGTTCAGCTCCTTAGTCTGAGAGCTATAATTTCAATCTTATTGTCTATTTGTTGTGTGACAGTTCTTGCATAAAATGCTTTCTCAGTCCCTTCCATGGTACTTATTCTTGATACAGGGAACAGATGGCAGAAACAAAAGTCATTTCTGTTTATGGGCCATTCAAGATATAAGTGACGGACTTGGGTGCTATGACATATAACTGGTACAGACCCTTTATACTGTTTTTACTTAAATCACTTGATGGTTTTTAAGAAGTTAGACCATTTTTTATTATTTATATTTAAACAAGGAATCAGATATGACTATCTATTCTCAGGTTTTTCCTAATTGGCTTTTCTAGATTTTAATTATAATGGTAAGATTTAACTTTTTACTATTGATTTAATGGCCGTATTATATTTTTGTTCGGCACTTGCTCAGTTCCACCCCCACAGATCTTGGTCTCTTCAATATATAATATACATATGTTAGGCACTACTGTTTGTTTGGCCTAGGAAACACAGAAATGACTTCACGGCAAGATAGGTCATTAAACATACACTCCAAAGCAACATGACAATGATGACCATTGGTCTAGATAAGTAGTGTGGGTTCAAATTCAAGATCTACTACATGGTAGCAGTGTGATCTTGGGTAAGTCATTGCAATTCTCTATATCTTAATATTCTTATGTTTAAAACAGGGATAGCAATACTTAGTTCCTGAAATTACCATGCCGATTGCCTAAGATAATGTATGTAAAGGACTATCACAGTGTCGGCACAGAATAAAGAGTTTCTATACTCATAGGGTGCTATGCTTGTAACTGGACTGGAAAGTTAAGAAAAGCCTCTTAGAGTAGATATTATTTACAGTAAGGCTATAAAAATAAATAGGGCTGCCTAGAGGAAAGGGACTCACATAGGGTTTTCTGGGCAAAGGGAGCAGCATGTGAAAAGGCATGGTGACAAAAAAAATGGCTGCAGGTCATTTGAGGAATTGAAAGTATTTCAGTATAACTGAAATCCAGGGTGAATGTGAAAGAATAGGAGTCAGGACAGAAGAGTAGGTGGATGAGGTCAAACAAATAGGTTGAGGTCAAAAGTAAAGTTTTTGTGTGCCATTCTAAGACATTTATACTTTAACTTATAGCGGATCAAGAATGACAGAAGAGTTTTAAATAGGTGAGTGACATGATCATATTTTCATTTGGGGTCAAGGTGGTAAATGTGTGTGTAAGGGAGATTATCAGGAGGATAATACTAGAAGCAAAGTGGACATTGGAATCTAGCTATTGCAATAATCCAGGAAAAAAAAAAACTACGAGGGACTGAACTGAGGTAGTCAATGGAGGATCTACAAGAAGAGGAGGCTATCGATCAGCAAGGTCATCAAAGGTAGAATCAGAATGATCTTATGACTAATAGAAAAATCAGGGAGTGGTTAGAGGAGAAAAACATCTGGTATATGTCTCAGCTTTCTAATTTAGAAAACTAGTGGACTGAGAGGTCATTAACTTACATTGTAACAAGAGCTCAGTTTTGAACATGTTGAGCCCAAGGGGTCTGACAGACATCCAAGCAGAAAGATCAATCTGGCAATCCTATAATTCAGAAGAGACAATTGGACTGAAGTTGTGGATTTTTTGTGGACAATCCTAAATCAACTCTGACTTAATTATGATGGGATCTGTAATAAAAAGTCTGACTCCATTTTTGATGTTTGCTGACAGCTTTCAAGTCCTGTCACTTCCTCTGCCCCTACAGCTAGAAAGATTGATAAGAAGGCCTAGATGTTCCCTACTATGGTTCTAGGGGGAAGCTGAAACTATGCAAACCTCAGCTTATGCAAGGAAATCCTCACCTCAGCCCCATTACCTGACCATAGTAAAATCCAAAGCCAGCCACCCATCCCTGCTTTCTCAAATCATTTTTGGACCTGCTGGGGAATTCATCCTTCTCTCTCCAGAAAGTCTTATTACATGAATAGTAAATCTCTTTCATAATCTCTTGGTGCACATGTAGTGTTATCAGTGTCAACATCTAACCCAATTTTTGGTGAGCAGGGTGGGGGCATGGAGGAGGTCCATTCCACCTCTCTTGTATGACAACAACAGGGCCAAATTGTGTCCATTATTTAAAGGCCCAATGTTTTGTGTCTTTCTCATGATAATGAATATGGCAATGAAATCACCTAGATATAGCATGTATAATGTTTAATATATTTGTATAAAGTCAAAAGGGAAGTAGTCAGGGCATGGAGAACCTGTGGGAGAAAACCAGTATTTAAATATTAAACAGAAACAGAGGATCCCATGAGAGTCTAAAAAACACTTGGCAGAAAACTAACAATGAATTTAAGCAAGGAGACCATTTTAAGAAAGGAAAAGAATTCATCAGGGTCAAATGTTTAACAGGATTCATATTAGAAGTGAAAAATACTGCCCTGGCTGGTGTGGCTCAGTGGAAGTTCGCCAGTTCGATTCCCAGTCAGGGCCCATGCCTAGGTTGTGGGCCAGGTCCCCAGTTGAGGGTATTTGAGAGACAACCACACATTGATGTTTCTCTCCCTCTTCTTCTCCCTCCTTTCCCCTCTCTAAAAATAGATAAATAAAATCTTAAAAAAGAAAAATATTATCAGTTTAATAATTAGGAGGTGACTAGTAAAAGAAACTGCTATTTGATTTATAGAACATCTTCATATGGGAAGAAACAACTGTCACTCAGAGTTCTGACCATTTTTACATTTGGTCTGTTTTCTTTTTAGATAATTAGGTAACTTTCACTGAGACAATCATGTGAGCTGTTTTCAGTTTAACAGCCTGGATAAACATGGATACCTGGCTCTCTCCCTAAGAAAATCATAGAATAATTTAACAAGTTCTTTAAACCATATTTCGCTTAATTTTTAAAGAATAACAAAGGAAAGATAAACACAAACCAATATGAAACTAGAATATCTAGCTCAAAGGTATGACTTGTTGGCCAGAAATCACAGCGTCTTTCCTATCCTAAATTCTGGTCTTATTCCCAACTAGATATCTTCATTTCTAAAATTCTATAACCAATAGAGCCATCACAGCTTTCCACCAGAGTTAAGATTTGCTATATGGCCAGAGTCTCATGGCCTATGTGGGCCAATGAGCTCCAATCATATATCACCTACCAACCTCAATGAATGTCAGTGGTTGCCTGGAGTTCTGGGTTCAGGAGAATTCTAATGTCAGAATGGGGTTTGGTGTTTTCTGACTTTGATTTTTCTATGGTGAGTAGAGGTTTTTCTGTCTGATGAGTGACTGCGACCACATCTTTTAGTACCTGTTGGCTCATAGCTCTGATTTCACACCTTACAAGCTAATCTGTTCTCCCTCTAGTTTCACAACTACAGGATATGTCTATATCCGTTACACTCTTTTTTATATTTTCTTGAACCATCTAAAGAACAACAAGCACTCCCCATGCTATGGATTAATTGTGATGTGAGTCAAAGTGCAGGTTCAAAGTTATTTATCTTTCTTATTAAGGTCATTTAGTTTTGTAGGTTACACTATAATTGTCTACTAAATTAGACAGGCTTTTGTCCAAGACTCACCATATACAAGCCAGGTGACCTGAGTGAGACATTTAAAGTTTCTGAGCCTCAATTTCTGTATCTACACAAAATAATTGGAACCTAATCAACAAAATAAACAAGAAAGCAAAATATAACCAGAGACACTGAAATGAAGAACAATCTGACAGTAACCAGAGTGGAGGGGGGAGTGGACAATGGGGGAAAGAGGAAAGGGTTTTCAGGAACAACTATAAAGGACACATGGACAAAACCAAGGGGGTAAGATCAGGGGAGGGAGGTGGGGGTGGCCGGGGTGGGGAGGAGTGGTGGGGGGAAAATGTAGACAACTGTACTTGAACAACAGTAAAATATTTTTTAACAACAATAAAATATTTTTTAAGTGTGTTAAAATACCTACCGCATAGAGTTTTAAGGGTGTGTACGTGTATATGTGTTTATGTTTAGTGCAGCCCATAGCACAGAGAAACACTAAACAAATGACAAATATTATAACATGACAAACTTAGGTAATAGTTGCTAACATTTATTAGATCCGTTTAATAGATCAGGGATCTAAGGTCTGGAGAAGTAAACTTCCCAAGCCCATGCAGCTGGAAAGTAGTTGAGTTGAGATTCCCAGATGCATCATTTGATTCCAGGGTACTTCTGTGTGTTACTGCCTCACCGCGACTCACTGCTGCCTTCACTGTCTTCAGAGATCTAAACTGAGCTAACGGTTACAGAAATTATACAGTCACTTCTTAGGGACATAACTGATCCAGTATAAGTGATGTGGTCTAGTTTATTTACCAGATCCATTTTTTTTTCTCTAATCAACCTTGAGGTCCCATGAGAAAAAGGTCAAACTCCCTCCTTTAATCATCAGGTTGAAAAAAGGCCTTTATACACTTAAATCTGGCCTTTTATTTCAGGTATTTTAAAAAATCTTAGAGAATTATTGGTCTGCTGGATTTTTCCAATATTTATATTTGATATCCATATTCTTAAGATAGTTGTCTATTGTCTTGCTTGGAAAGGGAAATATTAACATTTCTTTATTTTTAAGTACAACTAGTTTCTCAAATATGCATCCACTAAAAGTTAATCCTTTAATAATTGAAACATTCCTCCCA
The DNA here is from genome assembly GCA_004027735.1 of Carollia perspicillata. NCBI lineage: Eukaryota > Metazoa > Chordata > Mammalia > Chiroptera > Phyllostomidae > Carollia > Carollia perspicillata. The sequence continues at coordinate 17,542 of PVKM010005137.1, forward strand.
CTTCTTCAATCACTTGTCTGTCCAATGTTTTCAGAAATAAAGCATTTGTCAAATAAATAAAAATTTCCTTAAAAACACTGTGACAGCAATGGTTAAATATTATATATATAATATATATATATGTATATATATATGTGTGTGTGTGTGTGTGTATAATGTATTTCAAATATTACGTAAAGGTAATATTTGGTTAAAGTCCAAACAGCTTAAGCACCAGAAAATATTAATAAAGACTGAAACTGTAAGAGAAGTTCCAAATGGTTTTACAAATCACTTCTGTCAATGAAACTGTTACATTCTTTTTTAAAATTTATTTTTACTTTTTATTAATATTCAAGTACAGTTGTCTGCATTTTCCCCATGACTCCCCTCCACCCCAGCCATCCCCACCTTCTACCCCTGATCCTAATCCCCCTTGGTTTTGTCCATGTGTCCTTTACAGCTGTTCCTGAAAACCCTTCCCCTTTTCTCCCCCATTATCCCCTCCCCGCTCCACTCTGGTTACTGTCAGATTGTTCTTAATTTCAATGTCTCTGGTTATATTTTGCTTGCTTGTTTTGTTGTTTAGGTTCCTGTTAAAGGTGAGATCATGTGGTATTTGAGATCATGTGGTATTTGTCTTTCACCACCTGGCTTATTTCACTGAGCATAATGCTCTCCAGTTCCATCCATGCTGTTGTGAAGAGTAGGAGCTCCTTCTTCCTTTCTACTGTGTAGTATTCCATCATGTAAATGTATCACACTGTTTTGATCCACTAATTTACTGATGGGCACTTAGATTGCTTCCAGCACTTTGCTATTGTAAACTGTGCTGCTATGAACATTGGGGTACATAGGTTCTTTTGGATTAGTGTTTTGGGGTTCTTAGGATATAATCCCAGCAGTGGAATTTCCAGGTCAAAAGGCAGTTCCATTTTTAGTTTTCTGAGGAAATTCCATACTGTTTTCCATAGTGGCTGCACCAGTCTACATTCCCACCAACAGTGCACTAGCGTTCCCTTTTCTCCACAACCTCGCCAGCATGTGTTGTTTGTTGACTTGGTTATGATGGCCCTTCTGACCTGTGTGAAGCGGAATCTCAATGTGGTTTTAATTTGCATCTCTGTGATGGCTAGTGATGCTGAGCGTCTTCTCATATGTCTCTGGGCCCTCTGTATGTCCTCCTTGGAGAAATGCCTGTTCAAGTCCTTTGCCCATTTTTTAATTCGGTTGTTTGTCTTCCTGAAATGGAGTCATATGAGTTCTTTATATATTTTGGAGATCAAACCAAGTCTCTATGGTCAATTAATATTCAACAAAGAGGGCAGAAGCATAACATGGAGAAAAAATAGCCTCTTCAACAAATGCTGTTGGGAGATCTGGACAGCTATGTGCAAAAAAAAAGTGAAACTCGATCGCCAATTTACACCACGCACAAAAATAAATCTAAGGTGGATAAAAGACTTAAATATAAGTGTTGGCACTGTATGTAAGGGAGGGGTCCAATGGGAACAATGCCACTTGTTCAGCTCTCTGCTGGCTTTCAGTCACTTCTGCCACTACCCACAAGCAAATTGGGCCCATCTGGTGCTGACTCCAGGCTGTGTGGTTTTGTGTACATTCTAGGACCCTGTGGGTCTCTCCAAATAACTCTCCTGTGAGGCTGGTTTTTTATCCCACTGCCTCAACCCTCACAGATTTTTTTCAGTCAGAGGTTTTAAGGCTTTATTTCCCTGTACTGGAACCCTGAGTTGCATGATTTGTCTTGCTCCCCAGTTGTTCCTACCAGTTTATCTGCATGGAAATGTGGGACTGCCCCATCTGCCAGCTGCTGCCTTGCCATGAGTTCTCTGTGCCTGGCTGCCCATCTTTGGCCCTCCAACCCATCTGGATGAATATTTCTTTTTTAACTCCTTGGGTGTCAGACTTCCATACAGTTCAATTTTCTGGCAGTTCTGGTTGTTTTCTGTTTTTAAATTTGTTGTTGTCCTTCTTTTGGTTGTGCAAAGAGGTACAGTGTGTCTACCTATGCCTCCATCTTCTCTGAAAAGTCCAAAACTGTTACATTCTAAAATCTTATATTTGGGGTTTCACAGTTACTTTTCTTTTTTTAGTGATTCCTCATGAGGTCCACATTCTTATTTTTTATTTTAGTCCATATCATATAAGTGTCATTGTTCTGCTCTTTTTAACTTACTATGAGAGCATTTATGTCATGAAGTTACATAAATGATTCATAATCTAGACTGGAAATTAATTATCTTGAGATTTGGTGATGACCTTTAGTCATCTTTAATACTTGCAAACCAATTAATAGATGGATTGTTATGAGCTTTGCCAGTGAAATAATTTAAAATTCCAGACCATCAAACAAACTTTTCTGCACTGCTCCTCTTATTCCTAATTGATCACTAAATAAATAACTCCCCAAAGGTGTGGGCCCCAGTGGAATTGTAGGTGAATCAACTGCAGAACTGCTTGAATAGTATTCACATATGTGTAAGTCTGAGCAGTTTGGTTGCAAATAAGTAAACACCTGAACCAAACTTGTTAAGCGAAATAAGAATTAAAGTGCTGAAAAGGTGTCATCAAGACTTGGTTTCTCTCCATCTCACTCTAAGTGACCACTTACTTTACTTTCTTCAATATTAGGCTCCATGTTGTACCAGTATAAGGGCAGTAATACAGCTCATACAGCTCCATAAGTTCAAATAAAGCAAGAAAGAATGAGTTTGATATCCCAAGAATCCCTGAAAAAGCCTCAGTGTGTTCACAGACTCCTATAGGATCATGGGACCATCACTGAACCAATCCCTGTGTCCTGGGACATGCAATATACTGCTTGGATTTGTCTCAGTGTATACAGGCTGCTATAACAAAATGCCATAGGCTACATAATGCCATTTCTCTTGTAGCTTATCAACAAGAGAAATTAATTTTTTTACAGTTTTAGAGACTAGTAAGTCAAAGATCAAGATGCCAGGATTGTCATGTTCTGGTCAGGGACCTCTTCCTAATTCATAGCAAGTGCCTTCTCGGAGTATGCTCACAAGTTGGAAGGGGCACGGGATTTCTGTGGGCTCTCTCTTAGGAACATTAATTCCATTAATAAGGGCTCAGCCCTCATGACCTAAGCACCTCCCAAAGGCCTACCTCCTTATACTATCACATTATGCATTAATATTTCAACATATGAATTTTGAGGTGACATAAACATTCAGAAAATAGCAAGTTTAATCTTAGCCATATTCTCTATCCTGGTGTTCCACTTAAATTCATGGGTTATAAACAGAATACATGTATATCCCCAGATAGATTCACAGATAGGATAAGTAGATGCCCAGTCACCAGACAGTAACATCTGTACCCTCACTTTTTTATACTTTCCCATGAGTATCTTTAAAGCACCCTGGCCCTATAGGGAAGTCATGAGGTAAAGAATATTATTTCTATATTTAATTTCTGTTAACATGTACTATTTAAGGAAAAAAATGCCAAGTAGCAGTTCCCAGAATATACATTGTAGGAGTTTGCTAATAAGACTCCATATTCTTCTGCGACCTGTTATCTTGTGATTGTTCACCATTCATTATCTGGTAGCAGGACTGCAGTGTACAGATAGAAAAGTCACCCCAGAGGGAAGAGAATGGTTACACTCTACCCTGCTTCTGGTTCCACTTCTGTATAATGTTAATTTAATCAGGCACATGATTCATTCACTCACCTTAAGCTCAAACCAGACCTCATACTATTTTTAATGTTTTAATTTTATTTTTTATCCATCTCAGCTCATGTATTGTTTTGAGCAGTTGGAAATATAAGCTGAAGGAAAAGGTCTTCTCTCTTCACTCCTATCCCTTTGCAGATCATTCCAAATACTTTATTCTAAGTCATGTATAAGATAAATGCTTTGAAAGTATTTGGAGTTACCTTAAAGCCAGTATTAGAGTGAGTGAATAGCATACTGATTGGAAATCCAAGTCAACATCCAGAATGGCCCTTTATAACAACCTCAATGTAAATGAGGGTTAAACCAATGAGGAAACTTGAGCAGATTCATATAAAGCCAGGTTGGCATGTTTGGGTTATCTTTCAGAAACTGAAAACCTTTCATTCCATTATCAGATTTGTTATGATCAATATCAGAGTTACAAAGGATAGTGTAGGTAGAGAGGTGGGAGCAAGAGAAAGGAAGGTGGTAAAAGCTCAAGTAAGTTGTAATCACTACCTTTGGATAATAAAAATTCCAAAGCAAGAACCTAGAAGGAGCACTTTGAAAAAAAGAGAGAGCTGTGTGACTAAGGTCTCACACAGCTAATTAAAATTCCTTTATGCACAATAGTGACTGTGGGTGTGTGGTTGTTATAATGTACTGCTTGCTGCTCGTTAACCATTAGAACTTGGTCAATAACTCATGAGTCACCCCATCTCATTTAATAATACCAAATTATATTTGAGTCAGCTATAAAGAAATGCTTAGCTACACCAGTGAAAACCATACTATATAGATAAATGCTTCAATTTGATTTTCAACTTTAAGATAAGACATGGGAAAATCTGATAATATTATTTGCTTTAACATATATGGTAAAGTATGTTCTGGTTATCTTTTTTTTAAAGATTTTTTATTTGTTTTTAAACAGAGGGGAAGGGAGTGAGAAAGAGAGGAAGAGAAACACCAATATGTGGCTGTTCCCACCGTGTGCCCCACACCAGGGAACTCAGCCCACACCCCAGGCATATGCCCCACCTGGGAATCGAACCAGTGACCCGCTGGTTCAGGAGTCAGCACTCAATCCACTGACCCATACCATCCAGGGCATGGTTATCTTTATAATATTCTGATCTATGGAAGGAAGAGATGTGAGGTGGTAAAACATATGAGATAATAGTCATGTCCAGCATCAAAATTTACACAAGACACAGCCATGTAAACAACATTCTGAAAACACTTTTTAAGGATAGTCAGTCTCCTGCATGATAAATAGTTCTATGCAGAATCAATAATTACTTGGAGCGCTAAAAAGTTATTTTAGACATATTCTAAAATTCCATTAGAGCTTGTAAAATATCTAATAATGAATTTTGTATTTTAATGCCTTTTAGTGTGTGCATTATAAATTAGCTAATTAAGAAAGTTATTTCAGGAAGAGGAATAGAATACTGTGTGGATTTTTAAGTTCTAATAATTTTTAAACATCTCATTGTAAATTTTCAGATCTGATAATAGCAGTATTACGTCTTGCTATCTATTCACAATAACGATATTAAATTTTCCTTCCTGTGAAAGTTTAATAGTCATAAAAATATAATGGAAAAGTTTTAGCATCTAAAGGAGCTCTCCATATATCTTCAATTTAATGAGAAACATTATTGTACAACATTTGTTCCTCATTCAATTAAACCACAGGTTATTGAATGCCTACTATTTGGAAAGAAAATTACTAGAGACTTTAGGAGATAACAAGAGCATTTAGGATGCACAGAAATTAGTGCAGGAAAACAGACAATTGCAAAAATAACACTTAAAATAAGGCAATGCTATAACAGAAACACTTATTTTAAAATAAAGAACAGGAAATAATATTCTTGTATTTGGAGTAAAAATTTAAATGTTTACTTTGTATTTGGCCATTAATACCATCAGACATCCCTCTAGGTGATGGACAATGTTTACGGCCAGCTAGAAAAATACTTGGGAAGCCCTTAAATGAATGATAGTATAGCACTGTGCAATGGTTCTCAAACATATGTGTTAGAATCAGAGTTTGTTAAAACACAAATTTCTGGGCCCCACTTCACAGTTTCTGATATTTACAGCATTGTGCTTAGACCCAGCACTCAGTGGGTCTAAGGTGCAGTTCAATAATGTGCAGTTCTAAGAAGTTCCCAGGTGATGCTGATGCTGCAGGTCTAAGAGCCACACATTAAGGACCTCTAGGGAGTTCTAGTGCCAGATCATCCAAGTCTGAATCCTGTCTCACTATTTACCTCAGCATGATTTTTGGAACGTGCCATAGTCAACTCATCCAAAAATTGTGCATAATGAAAGCACTGTGGCAGAAATTGCTAGGCAGTGACCAAACATTTGTTCTCTTTCTTAGGCCTACAGCTAGGCAACTGTCCCCAGCCTCCCCTGATGTTAAGTGTGGATCTGTGACTGCAATATAGCCAAGGAGTTTGAGCATAAGTGATATGCATCATTCCAGACCTGACTCCTAATGATTATCACAAACGTCCTTCATGCCCTTTCTGTCACTTTTGGCTTGCAGCAAATGAGCACAGAAAACTTGGAAGTTGCAAATTGAACACAGCAGAGCCACAAGATTGAAGGAGACTGGATCCATGAACAAACACTTGGAACAAAGCTACCACCAAACAGCAACACCCATTTGGACTTTACACAAGAGAGAACTTGACCTATTTATCTTGGTATCCCTGACAGGTAGCATCCTGTCTGAGACACAGTTAAAAAATAATTGCTTAACCTACAAAGCAAAACTTAAGGAATGGATCAGTCTAACAGCAGACATGATTAGAGATAATAAACTCCACAACAGTGGACATAGTTAAGGAAAACTAAATGGTTGTCAATGAAGAAGGTATTCCTCAACGGGTAGGCTGGTTAGGTAAGATCACTTCTGGGGACCCTTCCAAGTAGAATTTTCTATAATATTATACCGTAAATTTAAATGACTAGGATGCAACTTCTGAGAGCTATCGCTATTTCCCCAGCTCCATTATGTTCTTCTTTTCCAAATGTTTCATCTTTCTTTGTTATCAATCAACATTCATCAAACAGAAAATTTGCCAGGCCTGTCCACAAGTTACTAGGCATGCAGTTGGGTTGAGGGCTTGTGAATACCCAGACATTTGAAATAATTAGTAACACCATCAAAGAGATCATTAAATGCTACAATGAAAAGTTGTTGCATGAATTGCTTCAAATGCGTTATTGTGCATGTTAAAAGCATATCAGCCCATTGGACAGATAATCAAAAAGCTCAAATTCAACTTTCTTTTCTGTAGATAAGCTGTGTAAATGTGGGCAAATTGTTTAACCTCCCTTCTCCCTTCTATAAAATAAAAATAACAATTCAGTCCAATTTACTGATGAAAATGAGAAAAATTAATTCACACATTAGAAAACAGGATCCTTTGTTAATAGAGTGCTCTATTTTGGAATCTTATGTTTCAATTCAAGTTTAATTTGAATTGCTTGTTTTCTTTCTAATGCAACCAGGATTTCTGTTGTTAGTGATGGTTCATCTAAGAGTCCTTTGTTCAACCTGCCTGCAATAACCAGAAAACTGCCTGGTTTTGGTTGTGTTGAAAAAGCACAATAGGCCTCTGGTCCTCCACAGCAAGGAATGTGATCAGAGGTTTTTACTTTGGACTTATGCCTGCTTCAGCAGCCAGTTGTCACCACTGCTGTTGACCTGCCATTTGCTAGATGAGTTCAGGGTGGATACAGAAAACTCAAATGCTTCAGCAGAACTTGTTAGGCCAGCTGCTGATGACCAACTGGGAGATCACATTTCATGAGTATTATTTCACGTTTTGGGTGATATCTAAATATCCATTCATATCTAAAGAGATGGCAAAGAAAAGTTACAAAGAGGAACATTTAATGATTTTCTAAATGAACATAATGTAATAATAATTGATGTAAAATCGAGCAAGTTTGCCCTGAGTAGATCAACTTCTTTCCAGCAGCTGTAAATGTTGCCTCCAGCTGCATTCTTTTCATGGGCAAATAGTTCGAGTTTTGTACATTTTATCAGATTCATTTGAAAGCCATTTCCAAAATGTTTTCCTCTGATTCTGTTTTGAATAATTTTGCATCTGTAATATATTTTTTAGATATTTTTCTCCAATTAAACCCTTTGAAAGAGAAATGAATGAAAAGTTCTACTTCAGCTTTTCCAAAAGTTTGACTCTGTTTCAGATTGCCCTTATGAACTCTGTGAGTTGTATTTATGAGAGGTCCTTTGTCTGATAATTGTCATTTGCATCCCAAACTCGTTCCAATGTTATTAGCCAAGAACAGAGACTCAGGAAAGAAAATTAAGTATCTCATTGTTCTGTGTTCTTAATTTGTCTATAAAGGAGAGATTTTTCCACAAATGCTATAAATCAGTGCCTCCTAGACTTCAATGTGCATATATATGATTCATTTTGTTAAAATACAGACTATGACCCAGGAGTTCTGGGGTAGGGCCTAAGGCTCTGCATTTCTAACATGTTCCCAGATAATCTTGATGCTGCTGGTCCAAGGCTCTAAATTTTTAGCCAACTTTTTTCTTTTTATTTCCCAGCAACCATAGCTTCCACCTGTGTCTCAACAGACAGTGGCAAGAAAATCAGTTGAACCAGTTTTCAAAACCCCTTACAAGGTAAGGAGATTTACTTTAAAATACTCCTAAAATTTAATAAAAATACAAGTGGGGTAAACACCAAGTAGAAAGATGTCCTGGTAAGAATGGGTCAAAGGTACATGAGATTCAATTAAGGAAAAAAAAGAAATCTATTCCGTATGGCACTCAAAAGTAGAGTAAATAAAATATTATTACAGGGTTTACAGTTTTTTTTTTTTGTCAAGATCTGTTCTGTTTTGGTTGGTACAACCTCTGAGTGAAATCTCCCTGGGATACCAAGAAATATCCTCCACTCAAGATGCCTTGCTTCATATTGAATTTAGTTGCTCGCTCAAGTGTAAACATAACAGACAATGGTGCCCTTAATCCCTTTAATCCAAGAAGCTGTGTGGTTTCTGTCTCCCAATTTAGGAATATCTTCCAGTGAAATTCACAGATTGCAAAAGATTATAGTACTTAGTCTTTCTAACTTGTCATATCCCCACTGAAAGAAGGGATGTACGTTTCTCCACTCTCCACTACTGGTGTCTTTAAATGACCATCGTCTAAGTTATCATCCAGTGCATTAATAGCCATCAGTCATTTCATAGACACATTTAAGTTTATTAATAGAAGTGCATTCCATGAACAATGGAAGAACCTAAGTGAAGTCCATTAACCTCAAAGGGAAGAACAGCCACCTAAAAAAAGTAACCAAAATAATAGAAGAGATGTAATAAAGGTTTGCTAGAAAATGAAGTTGATGGCTGTTTTTCTCATCTGAGACTGTTCTGCCCAACTCTTCATTAACAAATGTCAGGTAGAAAAGAAAAATTGGAAGAGGCAAATGCTTCTTCCTATGTCTTTCAGCCACCTCTATTCTCCTGCGACTCATTCTTTCAGAGTTTGTTTTAGTATGATTATTCCATTAGTTTCTGTGTTACTACTAATTTGTATAGACCCCCTGGCTAGTATAGTGCTATGATATGTAATGGATGCTCAAAAATATTTTCTAAGTGAATGAATGACTGTATTACATATATGGTAATTCATTATTTAAAACCTTTGCACCTTTTCCTGATTCACTAAGAAAATGGAAAAAAATACAAATTGACATTTAAAACATATGTATACTGTAAAACTAGAATGAATAATCTATTTGTTTTTTATTCAGAGTAAGGGATAAAATGCATTTATTTTCTTAATTTTCTGAACACCAACACTAGTGAAATGACTTCTCATACTTTGCATAATCTCTTAAGTATTTGTCCTAGGAAGTAGTTTATAAATCAGAAAGAGACTTTCTTAATTTAAAAATAAAAATCTAGTCTCACCCATCTGACTTTGGAGCTCTTAGTACCTGGAAATTATTACTATTTGTGGTGGACTATAATGTGCCACCCTGATTTCCTTTCGGTGAAGGGCTTGTTAAGCTTCAGCTGATGGCAGTGCTATTGGCAGGCAAGCTTCAGCTTTCAGCCTCCTTGTGGTTGCCTCAGCGGCAAACAGTCATTTGCTTGAATATCATTCCCCTTACCTAATGACCTATATCCAATGACCAATCAATGCAAGGGTAAAAAGATCTGGCCAAGTAGACCCAACTTGGAACAACTATAAAGGGCCATTCTACTTTCAGAGCTCACTACAGACTTGGCCATGGCTATAGTTGGGCCTACCTTATACCTCAACTTCTCCCTCTTTCCAAGCCCTGCTTCCTTCCCCTAGGGTACTCTCTGATAAAAATTTTACATGTTAAACTTCACTTCAAAGTCTGTTTCCTGGGGAACTCAACCTATGATGATATTATTTCCATGCTCTTTTTATACAAAATACAGAAAATGTTTGTAAATATCCACTGATGACAAAATTGCCACATTTTGTAGAATGTACTCTCTGAAAGGATACTGGTTCTGGGTCAAAGCTGTTTGATAAAAATCAACAGTGCTGAGGTTATTGTTTCCTAATTATTTTTTACTTAATCATTGGGTTGATGACACAGGAGTCACATTGCCATGGTGATTCCCCTGAAGTGAAAAGAGCCTCATTTGAGTTTTTTATACTACAAGGTTAGAGTTGGTGCAGTGGTTTCTGAGTTGACTGCTCTCCTCTGATCATGCCATGCTGACATAAACTAAGCTCTGGAAATTTCTCTTCTTCCCTGGATAAACTATTTAGCAACCAGACACATGTGACTTTGGAAGACCAATCTTAGAAATTCTCTCTGGATTGTTAAGTCACCGTATCACCAGTCCTGGGGCTCTAGCCTACTTGCTTTGTAGTCTTCCCTCACAAATGTATTTCTTTATCTGTTTATATGATATACTAATAATTTCAGGGAGAGAGGGGTAGTGAGAGGTCTCCATGGTGAGAGTTCTTTCAGTTGTCTCCATGGAGATCCCTGCATAGCTAATAAATGCACAGGTTAATTTTATTTCTTATCTTAAAATTACCAATGGCCTCAACTTTGGAATATGTGTGGTAGAAGCCACCAAAGCTCATACCACAACTTGTAAAGCAGGTAGAGTGCCAAGCTTCATTGGAGACTCAGTCTCTATTTTTTATTTCCTTTTTCCCTTCTTTAGGAATTCAAGGTCCTTCTATGTTTTGTACTTTGTATCCACCCCATTCTTCATTATAAAAAAGAAACTAAGGTATAAATAAATGATAAAGCAGTATATTACCATACTCTGGGGGATACATTTTTAAATGAAAAGGGAATAAGTCTCTAATTAAGGAATTTCAGGAACTGAGAAAGTATGTGAATAGGGGAAGAATGGGAAGAGGTTGGGGAACAAAGACTATGCATTGATTAGTCTGTGCCCTACTTTCCCAATCTGAAAGGGAGATAGTATTATCTATCTCTTATGGTTGTTGTATGAATTAAATAAGATATGACATGTAAAGTGCTTAGAACTGTGACTTGTTCAGCTACTTCTCTTTTATATTAACATTTATTTTTACTCAAAAGGACAAATTAGTGCAAGTTTTCTTTTGCACCTTTAACCTGATGCATTCATTAAATTACTGAGTCTGGTCTTTCATTTACAGAGAAGCTGTAAAGCCATGCTATTCAAGTAGTGGTCTAAGGACCAGAAACAATAGCCACAGCAGGGAGCTTGTTAGAAGTCTGAAATCTCAAGTCGCATTCCAAACCTACTAAAGCAAAATCTGCATTTTGGGTGATTCCTGCGTGTAGGAATCACCTGGAAACAAGATTCCCAGGTGATTTCTATACATATTAAAGTCTGAGGAGCCTTGAGGTAGGGATAGTGGTCTGAAATAGGAGCTCTGGAGTCAAAGAGCACCAAGCTTCACTTTGCTAGCTGTGGGACCTTGGGTAAGTTACTTCATCTCTGAGTCTCAGGTCCATTATGTGTAAAATGTGGGATAATCACATATCTTTGGTAGGGTGGTTGTGAAGATTCAATGTGAAAATATGTAAAGCACTTTTGATGTGGATGCTGGGCAACTACCAAGTACCTTATGAACTGTGGGTATACCTACTTTCACAACAATCTCAAGACTTTAGAAACATGTAGTTTCATACTCCCAAGGACAAAGAACCTGACTTCAATTAGTTGAGGACTGTTCATACATACACATGATTTTAAAGATACATAAAAAATGTCAGGGATGATCTTCTAGCAACCAAAGAAAAAATGTGTTCCAGTAAAGATGGCAATGTAGGTAAATCCTCCCACAACCACATCAAAATAACAACTGAACTACAGACCAACCATCTTTCAGAACCACAAAATCTAGCTAAAGAGAAGTCCTACAACTAAGGGTACAAATAAGAAGCCACATCAAGACTGGTAGGAGGGGCAGAGATGTGGAATGTGCTGGTCTCACATCCACATGAGGTAAATAAAAATCAAGAGGAATGTCTCCACTGCGGAGATTCCCCTGAGGAATGAAGGATCCCAGCCCCACACCAGGCCCCCCAGCCCAGGGTTCCAGTGCTAGGAACAGAAGCCCCCATAAGCTCTGGCTATAAAAACCAGCAGGGATTGAGGCTTAATGAGAGAGAGGGCTTCTGGAGTCCTAGGTATTCCTCTTAAAGGAACCATGTACTAACTTATTTGGACTCACTCACTTTGAGATCCAGTGCTGGGAAAGCAGTTCAAAGGTACCAGGAACATACAGGGAAGAACTGAATTGTCTCACATTTGGGCAATAGTTTGAGGAACGGGCTTCTCCCAGACAGAAATGCTGGCAGAGGCCTTTGCTGAGCCCTTCCCCGAGAGTCTGCAGGCAGTAGCCATACCTGAATCTCCATCAACTTGGCTAAAACTTCTCACCCTACCCCGGTGATTCCCTGAGACCCCACCCCACCCAACATTCATGTCTGCCTAAACTGTTTCCAGTGGCTTTTCCATACAAACAACCTGTGTTGATTCATGTTTCAGACTTTCCTAAAATCTTGCAAAGAAGCAGCATCCAGTCTTGGTGTGCCCATACCTCTTGCTAAGTGGCCTCAGGACAAGTGCTAGTGACAGCCTTCCTAGGTTCGCAGCTCGGCTTCTCCTGGGCATCTCCAAGATCAGCACAAGTATCAGCCATCTGAATGTCACAGTGTAGCTTATGCTGGGTGGCCCTGGGCAGGGAACACATGGTGGCTGACCTTGACCTGCATCTCCAGGACTGCCCCAGAGCCAGCACTACCAGTGGACAGCTTCAGACTATGTGGAGGCACCACCCAACCACTTCCACAACTGACATATTCAGGGTGCAGACTCAGTGGGCACCAGAGCCCTGCTGAAGTAAGTCCTGCTCATTGGGGTTGACCCCTGCACAGCTGATCCTCCACAGTGGTCATAGCAAGTCAGAGAAGCCAATTGGCCTAGGGAGTAAATCCCTTCCACTGAGGTGCCAGAAGTAATCAAGGCTCAACTACAACAGGAGGGTATACACAGACCACATGGGGTGGGAGTACACCTGGAGTGCCCAGCTTAGGTGACTGGGGAGGCTGTGCCAATGGACCCTACAGACACCTACTATATAAGGCCACTCTACCAAGGCAGGGAGATGTAGTAGCTCTACCTAATACACAGAAATAAACACAGGAAGGCAGCCCAAATGAGATGGGGGGGAACATGTCCCACATGAAAGAACACAACAAAATTCCAGAAAAGTAACTAAACAAAATGGAGACAAGCAATCTCCATTACCAGATGCAGAGTACAAAACACTAGTTTTAGGTGTGTGAGAGGCCACCACCAGGACCACCTGGCTGGTTGCACGCAGAGGGAAAGGAAGGGAGAGTGAGAAACATCGATTGGTCACCTCCCACATGTGCCCTGACTGGGGACCAAACCCTCAACCCAGGAAAATGCTAAATTTCAGTTAGAAATTAGTGAATATCTTCAGTTAGAAGACAGCTTGAGAGCCCATAGAACTTGGGGGAAAGAACACCTTGCTTAGACTCTATACAGGCTTCTTAGAGACAACCTTTGGGTTTCTGGGAAACATCTGCTTGCATTGTCCATAACTGTGTTCTTCATACTTTTTGGGACAGCCAAGTGTGTTTCCTTGAATCCACTGATGCCAGATTAAGAGAGACTTCTGGCCAAGATGCAGGCATAGGTAAACACACTTCGCCTCCATGCACAAATACAGCAAAAATTACAACTAAACTACAAAACAAACACCACCGAGATTCATCAGAAAATTGAGATGTATGGAAGTCCAACAACCAAGGATTTAAAGAAACCACATTCATCCCAGATGGGTGCCTTTTCTACAGTAGGCCACACTACTAATACAGGGAGTCAGAGCAGCCCTACCTAACATGCGGAAACAAACATAGGGAGGCTTCCAAATTGAAGAGACAAAGAAATATGGTCCAAATGAAAGAATAAAACTCAAGGAAAATAACTAAATGAAATGGAGATGTAAGCAACCCATCAAATACAGAATTCAAAACACTGGTTATCAGGATGCTCAAAGAAATCACTGGGTACTGTAATAGCATAAAAAGCACCCAGGAAGAAATGAAGATTGCATTAAGTGAAACAAAAAAATTCATAGGGGCCCTGGCTGGTGTGGCTTAGTGGAGTGAGTGCCAACCTGTAAACCAAGGGGTCGCTGGTTCAATTCCTAGTCAGGGCACATACCTGAGTTGTGGGCCAAGCCCCCACTGGGGGGCACATGAGAGGCAACCACACATTGATGTTTCTCTTCATCTCTTTCTCCTTCCCTTCCCCTCTCTAAAAATAAGTACATAAAATCCTTAAAAATAATAGTCTTCATTAAAAAAAAAAAGAGAGAGAAGAATTCACAGGGAACCAAAAGTGGAGAGGATGAAGCTGAGATTCAAATCAATGATTTGGAACATAAGGAAGAAAAAAGCATTCAATCAGAACAGCAAGAAGAAAACAGAATTCAAAAAAGAAAAACAAAAATAGAGTAAGGAGTCTCTGGGACATCTTCTAACATACCAACATCCAAATCATAGGCGTGCCAGAAAGAGAAGAGGAAGAGCAAGGAATTGAAAACTTATTTGAAAAAATAATGAAACAAAACTTCCCTAATTTGGTGAAACACAGAGAGTCCCAAATAAGTTGGATCCAAAAAGGACCACACCAAGACATATCATAATTAAAATGTCAAACATTAAGGATAAAGAGAGAATCTTAAAAGCAGCAAGAGAGAAGCAGAGAATTACCTACAAAGGAGTTCCCATAAGACTGTCAGCTGATTTCTCAAAAGATACATTGCAGGTTGGAATGGACTGGAAAGAAGTATTTAAGTGATAAAAAGCAAGGACCTACAATCTAGATTACTCTATCCAGCAAACCTATCATTTAGAATGGGAGGGCAGATAAAGTGCTTCCAAGACAAGGGAAAACTAAAAGAGTTAATCATTGCTAAGCCATTATTATATGAAATGTTAAAGGGACTTATTTAAGAAGAAGAAGATCAAAACTATGAACATTAAAATGGCAACAAATGCACAACTATCAGCAGTTAAATCTGAAAAAACAAATTAAGCAAACAAGCAGAACAGGAACAGAATCATAGATATGGAGATCACTTGGAGGTTATCAGCTGGGAGAGGGAAGGGGGAGAATGCGGGGAAAGGGTCAGGGATTAAGAAGTACAAATTGGTGGGTACAAAATAGACAGGGGGATGTTAACACCAGTACAGGAAATGGAGTAGCCAAAGAAATTATATGCCTAGCCTATGGACACAAACTAAGGAAGGGGAGTACTGGAGGGAATGGAGGTACTGGGCAGAGGGGGCCAAAGAGAGAAAAATTGGGACAACCATAATAGCAAAATCAACAAAATATATTTAAAAAATAAAACACTGGTTATAAGGATGTTCAATGAACTTAGTGGAAGAGTGGATGAACTAAGGAAAAACTTAAGAGAAGAAATGGAAAACATAAAAATAGAAATGGAAATCATAAACAAGAACCAGTCAGAAATGAAGAATACATTACAGGGAATCAACAGTGGAGTACATGAAGCAGAGGACTGAATCAAAGATTTGGAAGATAGGAAAGCAGAAAACACCATACCAGCAAAAAGAAGAAAAATTAATGAGGATAGTATTAGGAGCCTCTGGGACAACTTCAAATGTACCAACATTTGCATCATGGGGGAACCAGAAGGAGGAGAGAGAGGGCAAAGAACTGAAAACTTATATAAAAAATAATGATGGAAAACTTTCCTAACTTGGTTAAGGAGAAAAAAACCCCAAAGTCCAGGAAGTGCAGAAAGTCCCAAATAGGCCCACACCTAAAGACACATCATAATTAAAATGCTAAAGGTTAAAGACAAAGAGAGAACATTAAAAGCAGCAAGAGAAAAGCAGTTAGTTACCTACAAGAGTGTTCCCATAGTACTGCCTGCTGATTTCTCAACTGAAATTTTGGATGCCAGAAAGGATTGGCAAGAAATATACTAAGAAGAAAGAAAAGAAAAGAAGAAAAAAGAGAAGAGAAGAGGAGAGAGAGAGAGAGAGAGAGAGAGAGGGAGGGAGGGAGGGAGGGAGGGAGGGAGGGAGGAAGGAAGGAAGGAAGGAAGGAAACGAATGAATGAATTTACAAAGTGATGAAAAACACGGATCTATATCCAAGACTACTCTACCCAGCAAGGCTGTCATTTAGAATGTAAGGACAGATAAGGAGCTTCCCAGACAAGAAAAGCTAAAGGAGTTCATCACCACGAAACCAGTATTACCAAAAAATGTTAAAGGTCTTCTTTAAGAAGGAGAAGAAAAAATTAGAATATGAACAATAAAATGGCAATAAATACATATCTATCAACAATTATTGGTACTTTAAATGCAAATGGATTAAATGCTCCAATCTAAAGACATATGGAGGCTGGAAGAATAACAAAAAAAAGACCCTACATATGCTGTCTACAAGAGACTCACTTCAGATCAAAAGACACACACAGAGCAGAAGTAAAGGGATGGGAAAGATATTTCATGAAAATGTAAACAAACAAAAAAATCAGGGTAGCAACACTTATACCAGATGAAATAGACTTTAAAACAAAGACTATATAACAAAAGACAAAAATGGACCCAGGAAGTCCAATTCTGGGTATTTATTTAAAGAAACCCAAAACGCTAAATCAAAAAGAGGTACGCATCCATATATTCACTACAGTATTAATTACAGTAGCCAAGATATGGAACCTAAGCATCCATCAATAGATGAATGGATAAAGAAAAGAACTGATATATATAGAGATACAAATATAGATATAGATATATAAATATATATCTATATATATATACATAAAGAGAAAGATCCTACATTGAAAGAAAATCATAGTCTGATATCCCTGATGAACAAAAATGTGAAAGTCAATAAAATATTAGTAAACTGATTTCAGCAATACATGAAAAATATCATACATCACCATCAAGTGGAATTTATTGTGGGATGCAAGATTGGTTCAATATCTGCAAATCAATTAATGTGATGCATCACATAAACAAAATGAAGGGTAAAAAATATATCATTATAACAAAAGATGCATGAAAAGCATTTCCCAAAGTTCAGTACCCTTTTATGATAAAAATTCTCAGCAAAGTGGAAATAGAGGGAACATACTTCAACATAATAAAGGCCATACATGACAAACCCACAGCTCACATCATATTCAACAAGGAAAAAATAAAAACATTTCCTTTAAGATCAGGAACAAGACAGGGATATTCACTTTAACCACTCTTATTCAACATAGTACTAAAAGTTCTAGCCACAGTAATCAGACAAGAAGAAGAAATAAAGGCATCCAGGCTGTTTTGATTACAGTGGCCTTGTAATACAGTTTGGTATCAGGTATTGTGATCCCTCCTACTTTGCTTTTCTTTCTTAAAATTGCAGTAGCTATTTGGGGTCCTTTATGGTTCCATATAAATTTTTGAAGTGTTTGTTCTATATCTGTGAAATATACCATTGGTACTTTAATAGGTATTGCATTGAATCTGTAAATTGCTTTTGGGTAGTGTGGACATTTTGATGTTAATTCTTCCAATCCATGTTTGTGTCTTCCTTGATTTCTTTCTTCAGTGTAGTTTTCTGAGTACAGGTTTCTTACCTCCTTGGTTAGTTTTATTCCTAGGTATTTTATTTTTCTTGTTGCTATATCAAATGGGATTTTTTTTCTCTGATTTCTGCTTCTGATGTTTCATTGTTGGTATACAAAAATGCCTTTGATTTCTGGATACTGGTTTTGTATTCCACTGTTTTGCCAAATTCGTTTATTAGGTTGAGCAGTTTTTTGGCAGAGTCTATAGGATTTTCTATATACATGATCATGTCATCTGCAAACAATGACAGTTTTGTTTTCTCCTTTCTGATTTGGATGCCTTTTATTTCCTTTTCTTGTCTGATCACTGTGGCTAAGACTTCCAATACTATGTTGAATAGAAGCAGTGAAAGTAGACAACCTCATCTTGTTCCTGATCTTAGTGGGAAAGCTTTTAGTTTTTGCCCACTGAGTATGATGTTGGCTGTGGGTCTCTCATATATGGCCTTTTTTACATTGAGGAATGCTCCATCTATTCCCACTTTAGTGGACTGTTGGTGGGATTGCAGACTGGTGCAACCACTATGGAAAACAGTACGGAATTTCCTCAGAAAAGTAAAAATGGATCTGCCTTTTGACCTGGCAATTTCACTGCTAGGATTATATCCTAAGAACCCTGAAACACCAATCCAAAAGAACCTATGCATCCCAATGTTCATAACAGCACAATTTACAATAGCCAAGTGCTGGAAGCAACCTAGGTGCCCATGAGTAAATGAATGGATCAGAAAAACTATGGTACATTTACACAATGGAATTCTACACAGCACAGAGAAAGAAGGTGCTCCTACCCTTTGTGACAGCATGTATGGAAATGGAGAGCATTATGCTAAGTGAAATAAGCCAGGAGGTGAGGGACAAATACCATATGATCTCACATTTAACTGGAACAAAATCAACAAAAGAAAAAAGCAAATAAAATAAAACCAGAGACAATGAAATTAAGAACAATCTAACAATAGTCAGAAGGGATGGGGGAGAAGATTGTGGGGAGAAGGTTTTGAGGAACTACTATAAAGGACACATGGACAAAACCAAAGGGGACAGTGCAAGAAAGGGAAGGAGGTGGGTTTGGCTGGGCTAGGGGGGAGTGGTAGGGAGAAAATGAAGACAACTGTAATTGAACAACAATAAATGAAAGAAAAGAAAAGAAAGAAAGGAAAGGAAAGGAAAGGAAAGGAAAGGAAAGGAAAGGAAAGGAAAGGAAAGGAAAGGAAAGGAAAGGAAAGGAAAGGAGGAAGGAAGGAAGGAAAAGGAAAGGAAAGGAAAGAAAAGAAAAGAAAGAAAAGAAAAGAAAAGAAAAGGAAGGCATCCAAATTGGAAAGGAAGAAATAAAGCTGTCATTATTTGCAAGTGACACGATACCGTATATAGACAACCCTAAAGATCCCACCAAAAAACTACTAGAACTGATAGATGAATTCAGTAAAGTAGCAGGATAGAAAATAAATATTCAGAAATCTGTTGCATTTTTATACATCAACAATGAACTATAAGAAATAGAAACTAAGAAAACTATCACATTTACTATTGCATTAAAAAATAAAATGCTTAGTAATACCAACAAATATTTTTATCTATTCATGGCATTCCATGCATTGTTTTCAGTGCAAAGAATAAAATAGCAATCTGAACACAGGGTTCACACACTCAAATATACTGTCACATCTTGTGGGGAAGACTTAGAAGTAGACAGTCAAATATAACCTAGTAGGATTAGTACTCCTTCAAGGACTACAACAGAATCAGATGATTGAATATACTCAGGAGATACCCAAGAGCCTCCTAGATGAGCTCCCCAAGGTCCTTCTGATTTACTGAAGGATTCCAAAGATTTGTGCAACAAACACTGCTCAGGGGAAGCACCCTAAATTTTGAGCAGATTTTTCTATGACCCTCAGGTCACACTATGAAAAACTGTCCAACTGGTTACCCCACATGTAAGGCATCAATAAGCTGGCCCTAGATTAGGAACAAGACAAGGGTACCCACTCTCACCACTCCTGTTTAACATAGTACTGGAAGTCCTAGCCAAAGTAATGAGGCAAGAAAAAAATTAAAAGGCATCATAATAAAAAAAGAAGAAGTAAAATTATCTCAATTTGCTGATGATATGATATTTTTATAGGTGAAACCTTAGACTCAAAAAAGAAGCCTCTTATGTGTAATCAAATTCAGTGAAGTTGCAGGATATAGAATCAACATACAAAAATCAGTAGTGTTTCTATACCCAAACAATAAATTATCTGAAAAAGAAATGAATCTCATTACTCATTTACAATAGCATCAATACATTAAAATACTTAGGAATAAATATAACCAAATTGGTAAAAAAAAATCTCTACACTGAAAACTGTAACACATTGATGAAAGAAACTAAGAAGACACAAACAAATGGAATGCTACCTTGTGTTCACGGATTGGAAGAATTAATATTGTTAAAATTTATGTACTATCCAAAGCCATCTATAGATTCAGTACAATCACTCTCAAGGTTTCAAAGGCATTTTTTGCAGAAATAGAACAAACAATCCTAAAATTCATTTGGAACCAGAAACCACAAGTAGCCAAAGCAATCCTGTGAAAGAAAAAAGAGGGAAGTATCACACTTCCTTACTCCAAACTATATTGTAAAACTATAACAATCAAAATAGTATTGGTATTTTAAAAAGACACACATATCAATAGAACATAATTGAGATCCTAGAAGTAAACTCTTGAATATATGGTCCACTAATAGTTGACAAGGAAGCCAAGACTACTCAATGGAGGAAAGACAGTCTCCTCAAGAAATGGTGCTGGTCTGAACAGACGCTTGTCCAAGGAGGACATACAGAGGGCCCAGAGACATCGGAAAGGATGCTCAGCATTACTAGCCATCACAGAGATGCAAATTAAAACCACAATGAGATACCACTACACACCAGCCAGAATGGCCATCAAAAACAAATCATCAACAGTAAGTGTTGGAAAGGTTGAGAAGAAAAGCAAACCCTAGTACACTGTTGGTGGGAATGCAGACTGGTGCAGCCACTATGGAAAGCAGTATGAAATTTCCTCAGAAAACTAAACATGGAACTGCCTGTTTACCTGGCAATCCCACTGCTGGGATTATACCCTAAGAATCCTAAAACACCAGCCCAAAAGAACCTATGCACTCCAATGTTCATAGCAGCACAATTTACAATAGCCAAGTGCTAGAAACAACCTAAGTACCCTCAGTAAATGAGCGGATGAAAAAACTATGGTACATTTACATGATAGAATAGTACACAGCAGAAAGAAAGAAGTAGCTCCTACCCTTTGTGACAGCATGCATGGAACTGCAGAGCATTAGGCTAAGTGAAATAAGCCAGGTAGTGAGGGACAAACACCATATGATCTCACCTATAATTGGAACCTAATCAACAAAACAAACAAGCAAGCAAAATACAACCAGATACATTGAAATAAAGAACAAACTGACAGTAACCAGAGGGGAGTGGGGAGGAGGAAAACTGGGGAAAGAGGGGAAGGGTCGTCAGGGAATATGTATAAAGGACCCATGGGCAAAGCCAAAGAGCATAGGATTGAGGGTGGGAGGTGGGGACATGTGGGGCAGGGGAAAGTGGTGGTGAGAAAATGAGACAATTGTACTTGTACGAAAATAAAAAAAGGAATCACAGAAATGGAGATCACATAGAGGGTTATCAGCAGGGAGGTGGAGGCAGGGAGAATGAGGTAAAAAGGTATAGGGAATAAGCATAATTGATAGGTACAAAATAGGCAGGGGGAGGTTAAGATTAGTTAGGAAATGGAGAAGTCGAAGAACTTATATGTATGACCCATGGGCATGGACAAAGGGGGCAGGCAATGATGTAGGGGGGGAATAGGGCAGAGGGGGAGAAGGGGGAGAAAAATAGAACAAGTGTAATAGCATAATCAATAAAATATACGTAAAAAGAAATTCAATAATGTAAACCAGTCCTTGGTGCTGCCGGGGGAGTTTCAAACTCTATAAAGCATGCTGCAAGTAGTTAGTTAGCCCACTGCCCTTACCTTGACCAAGAGTCTGTCAGATATCCAGGCAGTCCTACATATAAGCATAGAACCGTCCCTGCCTACCTGTAAATTTTTTTATATTTCACATCTATTAAGGTAGTGGCCTAGAGAAAATTCTGTTTAAACCAAGTCTTGAAGATAAACAGGCACTTATATTCATTTTGAATTTAGTAGTGCCATTTACTTGATAGTCAATAAATGTTAAATACTTGTTAGCTGTTATATGTAGAAAGAAAAATTTCAGACTAAATTCTATGGTACTTTTAATTTTTTTTCCTTCAGCATTTGTATTACCTGTAAATTATTTTGCTACCATTTAAGATTTTAATGTCTTACTATTTTTAGATTCAACTGATTTTAGATCTGAGAAGGAAGATTTATTCTTCTAATAACAAAAGCTATCGTTTAAAATTCTTTTTATGTGTTAGGTGCTTTAAGTTTATTTAGTTTATTTTGACAATTACCTTGTGAGATATCTATGTCATCTCTTACCTGAAGATAAGAAACGGACCCAGAGAGGCTACATAAGTTGTCTAAAGTCATACAGCTAATAAGGAGAGGTAAGCACCAAATTCAGATCAGACTAACTCCATAGCCAGTGCTCCACTGCAGATGCTGTCCTGCTCCAGTCATATCCCTTTGGCACTTGTGACCTACTCCTTCCATACCAACAACATTCTACTGTAAGGACCCATAATTGTCCACCTGCACAGGACAGACCAGGAATGCTGGGAATTTAACATCTCAGAGAGCAGCCCCCAGGCAGGAAGGATGAAAGTGGAGGAGAGATAATCCTGCTTCCTTATACCTTGGGTTTGACAATTCTGAAGTGTGTTCCAGAGGTCCCCAGGAAGACTCACACATCCCACCCTCCTACTGATACCTCCTGGGATCACCTCCCCAATTAATCACCCCCATTTAAATTATTGCCTGAGAATCTACTTCTGGTGTAACTCAGCCTAAGATAATGCCACATTCCTTCATCTTCCTTTCCAGCCTTATTCAGAAGTAATCCAAAACGTCACCCAGTTCAGTCTCCCATCCACTGCAGTTATATACAACATAAATGACAGACAACCATCAGGCTCTGCTTATAAAATTCCCCTAGGAATAATGCTAAATATCAACATGACAACCTATTTTAACTGAAGACAGTGTTAGCTGTAAGCTACTTCTTACTTGCATTGAGTAGAGCTCTATAGTTTCAAACTTTCATTGTAACTTGGTACTCTAGAGCTAGGACAAGGCTATTTCCTCTCCCACTTGCCAAAATTTTTCATATTTGAAAAGAGCTATCCACTCCTCCCAAAGTTTTCCTTATTCCATTTTTCAATGTTTAACCTGTAAAGTACTTGATTAAGAGAGAACCAAAACTCTGAAAACAATTTTTAGGATTTATCCGACAGTCCCCCTTCTTGAAGCAAGCCTAAATCTAAGTCATCAAAGACAGATGGTAAAACTATGTAAAAATCTGTGCTCAATATAATTTTTGTACTTTTTTTCCTGGCCATTGCCCAGAATTATGTCTGCCTTTCCCTCACCCATAGCTCTATTTCCTAATTATAAAGTAGAAAAAGAAGGCTAATTGGAATTCATCTATGTCATAGCAATTTGCAGTAAATATTAAAATTCATGTTAAGGTATTTTAAATTTTAGGGTTTGGCAATGATGAAAAGCACCCAGATCCTGGTGGGAAAAAAGGAATGTGATTGCTGTGATCTTTCTAAGAGTTGAAAATCTGTCTTTTTCCTTTGAAAAAAAAAATGTCCAAATTTGAAGAACTCAAAATTAACATGAAACTTCTTCTTTCTAAGTGTTAACATTATCAGCTTTCAAAAATGAACTACTCTCCATCATTATATACAAATTTACATCATTATGTAAATTTCATCTATCCATCTCTAAGCCTGTTACAATGAATTCATCTTTTATTCATCTTGTGGTTGTATGCTGGGCACTTTGTGTCATGTCCAAGATAGTCGTTTTGGAAAGGGATATCTTAAGAATTTTGTTTTTCTAGCTTTCTGTGAAAGTCTTATAAAACTGATGGACTTATCTCACCTTACCATTAACTTTGCCAAGTATGTGTCTGTTAGGCTTATTATAACATCCCCCTTCTATTAAAAATAGATTAAACCCTTAGCAGAATTGTAAAGAATGTACCAAAATGCTCATTTCCTCTGGGCGATGATGCCCCCTTCCTCAAGCATTGTACATCAGGTGCCTTCTCACTTTCCCCTGACTCACCTGTGTAGTAAAAATAATCTTGTATGAATAATTTACACCTTAGGCATAACAAAAGAAAAAAAGGAAATCTGTTTACTTGATATGAATTGAAAGGTCTCACCCACTGCCAAATGCATTTTAAAACTCAACTTAAAGATATAGGAGAGGAGTGCTCTTGCTCCCACCATTGGAATTATCTAGGATTACTCTGCCGCCTACACAAAAGGCAGATCCTGTTTTTAAATGGCTGTGAACATTGAAAACCTCTAAGGATGGTCACAGACCAGTGCTGGCCTTATGGCATCAGTATGATTAGAGTATTTACAAAACCCAAATCCCTGGGATGTACCATTAGAGATTCTGACTCTGTAGGTCTGGAGAAGGGATCAAGGGAGAGAGAGCGGAAGGGAAGAAGAAAAATGTGAACAAATAATTGTGGTAAACTCCAGGTCCAATTTTTTGTAATGATATATGAGAAGCTTATGGGATTTCCTCCTCCAAAGCATGCTCTGAAAGTTTGCTCACTTAAAAAGCTGCGCAGGATGCCCAAAGTCTCCTCACTGCAACAAGTGTGCATATTTGGGGGTGAGAAAGGTAAGGATGAAAGAGGGCTATGATAATCATCCTGCTTCATAGAAAGCAAGGTACAATGTTTCCCCAAGTCAATTATAATTACAAGTCCAGTGGTTTCATATTTAAAACCTTGATTTTATAAAATTAACATTACATTTAATTAAGACTCTGAGCATAATTTTTAATCTTCATTCTCTCCCAAATGGACATTTGTTAAGGTTTCTCTAGAGCCTTATATCAGATGGATTAGTTACAGTGCTTTTGTTACAGTATTTCATGGACACTCTTGGTAAATGAGCAATATTTAGAGGCTCATAAAAATTTTTTCAATGGCACCCTAACTGGTGTGGCTCAGTGGGTTGGGCACCATCCCTCAAACTGAAAGATAGGCAATTCAATCCTCAGTCAGGGCACATGCCTAGGTTGTGGGCCACATCCTGATTGGGGGCATGTGAGAAGCAACCAATTAATGTATCTCTCACACATCAATGTTTTTCTCCCCGTCCCGCCCCGTCCCTCTAAAAACAAATAAATATAATCTTAAAAAATTTTTTTCCAAAAGGGATCAAGGAAACTCTTTGCCATAACAGAGCTAAGGCTTCAGGCTTGGTGGTCTGCAGTCCCTTTCTGCTCCAGTCCTGCCTGACAGTCCCATTCAGGTGTACATGGAAATATCCAACTAGAACTTTCTAACTGGAGGCCTGCCATGATGCAGGGCCTATTAGTGTATGTAAAAAAACATGCTATCTTACCTCTAACCCCACAGAGGATGTTCTCCTGTACTGATGATAAAAATGTCTTTATATTCACAAATGTACACTGTGGGAAAGGTTCATCATTACCTCCTCCTCCTTGCCTACCTCTCCTCTTGGTGCTTTCTTCTTTGTCCTTCTCTTTTCCTTTTCATCCTCTTATGAATGCACTGTTTTACTTATCTGATATGCCTGCAGCCTAATGCTGTTTTCTTGTTCTTCACAGAGCTCTCATCCCCCACCCACGCAAACATATTTCATATCTCTATATAACCCATTTTTCCCCTTGGCCTTCCAGACTGTCCAAAAGGAAACACTCTCAGAGCTGGGTGTCTGGCTGCTGCTCTCTTATCTCCAGTTTTCCTTGTGAACACCTCACATAGAAACTTGTTGTAACAATTTCGTTCTGAGTTGTACTGCATTTTCTTAGAGATAAAAAGCTCAAGAATCCATTATTTTACCTAGTTTCTTTTTCTCCCATTTATTTCATTAAATAAAAATGCATTTTACGGATTATTCATTTCCTAATATTACAAACACAGGGGCAAAACAATGAAGTGAGTCTTCGCCTTCTTCAGAAAGGAACCTAGAGCTGGTAGCATGAGAGATTGAGTCCTATTTAAGCTCTATTGAAAGTACAGTGTATTTATCATAAATGGGTGCTATATCTTATCAAATGTTTTTTCTGCATCTATTAATATGATCATGTGATTTTTGCCTTTCCTTCTGTTTATGTGATGTATTACACAAATAAAGAAAAAAAGAAAGTACAGTTCAGGCTTATGGTGTTTTACAAATAATAGCTATATTTCCCAAAGATGTCCATGGTTTATATGGAGGACCCCAATTAAACTCTGAACAGTTGAAGGACTAAACCTATCAAAAAAAAGGAATAAAATAATTTTTTAGAAGAAAATGCATTTATAGTGTACCAGACAGGTTAGACTATGGAATGAGTCAAATTCTAACTTCATTAAAGTCATTGAGCTTCTGTGTTTTGGTGAAATCAAGTCCTAAATAATCAACCCATTGGATTTGACCTTACAAATAAGTTTTTTTTTTTATTTTAAAGGTACTTAATAGTAAGTTTTTGATGATATCACACATTTAGAGCAATTGAAAGTAAGTAAAATTTCTTCTCCCTAACCCTTAAAGTAAGAATTTACCCTGTCACCTGTTCTTTGATAACTAATACATGGACCTCAACTCCCTATGTAAATCTTTCTGTCTATGTTTCAACATATTACATAAAGACCCAGGTCAAAACATTGTGCTAAATTTCCAACCCCTAAACCCCTGGTATGTCTAGGTTAGAGTGTGAGGAAGAGTGTGGGAGATGACCCTGATGAACACACAGTGACTCCTGACTTTCATGAGCAGGTTTATATTCTGATTTACCAAGAGGAGATGGGCATAAGAGAAGAAATGTGGTGGCAGTGACCAGATGACCTGAGTGAAATCCAGCTAAGGCCAACATTTGCCTTAGCAGGCTGGGGTATTCCTATTTAATGAAATGTCCTGATTTGACATACTGATTTCCAAATTAATAACCAGTCTGTTGATAAATCCGTCCCTTTCTCTAGTTCTGGTGTAAGGGGCTAAGACATTATTTTGCCTCTCAGCAGGGATTGAATAAGAAAAGTCTGTCTTTTAATTAACAAGACAAGTTCTCCAAGTGATGTCCTAACATACACAAAAGAGTACTTGAACCATTCTTAGGCTTCTGAATATGAGTCCTAGCTTTAACATTAGGCATTCACATAAGAACTTTTTCCTTCAAACACAATCACTTATTCCTCCATCTGCTTCCCCAAGTTTATCACCCAAGAATATTGGCAATAAAGAGCTGGAAGTATTATAATGTCAGCTTTAGTCCCTAGGTACACTACCACCATGACATCCAGGCTGCCTCCCACTGAATGCCATCTTTTAGACCAACACTATCCTTTCAGGAAAGGATTATATATAGACAACCTTCTAAAACTTGTCTTAGATTTTTTTAGGGGCAGATTTTCCAAAATGACCTCAGAGATGGGGTAACCCATTGTTCCTACCCATTAGTACTTGTGTTAAGTGAACTGAAAAAATGCCCATTTTGCCAATTAGTTCACACACGTTTGGACACAAACAAGACAGGGAAAAAGAAAGGTGCCTTCTAATCTACTAGAACTGAATGACCAAATAAACAAACTGGAACTGTGATATCAACTTGTGAATATTTTGGAATTCACTGTGCAAATTATTTCTAACTATTCACAACAGCAGTTTTTCACAACCCATTTTGTAGGAAAATAACACAGTCCAAGACACCTAGCCCTTTATGTTCATTCACATCATTTCATTAATTCGTTTAATTTAACTGTGCTTATCCCTTTTAATTTGCCTCTATTAGACTAATGAGATTTTCCCTGAATTTTATCTAGCTTTCAAATAATCAGCATTAAGCCTTCATCCATTCAATCACTTTACTAGGTATGAGGACCATATCTCTGCCTTCAATATCCTTTTGAAACAGTCATTACCTTCCTCACTGTTTAAAAATGTGGAACATTACTGATACAAACATTTAGCTGAGGTAGATGAATACAGTTCTATAAAATGAAACAACAGGGTGTGTGACAGTTCTTTCAAAAAAAGTCCTTTGAAATTAGCTCCTCTAGGAGTCTATTAACCCCACATTCATATCTTTTGAATGGGATACATAAAACATGGTACACTGCTGATATAATCTCTGTACTGTTTTATTCTTTAATGAAGACAAACTGAAACTAAACAAGGAGAGAGATTACCCACAGAGGTGATATCTGAAAGCATAGTTAACATTTTAATTTCTTTCTGAACACTGACAAGTTGCTTGTATATGGAGCCAGTGGTTTTTAATCCAAATATTTAATCCACATATTATTAAACCTCAATCTGAGCCAGGTACTATGCTAGGTAACTGAGGTATAGTTACTAAAGACAACGCTTCACTCAAGTATCATCTAAGCTAGTGCATATATAAACAAGAAAATAATTATAAAACTGCATGTTGTTACAAGTTATGGGCAAGGTAAGGTCCAGGTGTTAGTTTAGGGGTTGAGAAAAGGCCTCTTCAGGTCTAAAGGAGTAGGAATGAGGCACGTAAGACAAGACAAATGGTATTCCAGGGAAAGGGAACATTAGGTACAAAGGCACAGATGGTAAAGGATAAACTGTGTGTGTGGGAGTGGTACATTTTAGGAAGGCCTCCATCCTCCTGGATGCTTAAAATTATAATTGATACCCTTGCCTCAGGTTTTCCAAAGAATTTATTTTTGAAATTGACCAGTGTTAGAACAATGTATACTGAAGCAGTAAGTAGGCTTTCTACTGTCACTTATGAGGATCACTTTAAATTTCATGCACTTGACTATGCTCAAGTGTATTTGTTTGTAGATATATTAGATGGAAATTGACAGGAAGGTCATTTACCAAATAAGCCAGTTTCAAATTATCAATATGGGTCAGAAAAGATATATTCTTTAGGAAAATTCTTCAAGAGAAGACCATTGTCTTAGACCGGTAGTTCTCAAACTTTAACATACATCAGAATCCTCTGGAGGCCTTGTTAGAATACCAACTGCTGAGCCCCATCCTCAGAATTTTTGATTCATTATGTCAGGTCAGGGTAGGGACTGAGAATTTGGATTTCCAACAAGTTTCCATGTGAAGCTGATGCTGCTGGTCCATGTCTATACTTGGAGAAACACTAGTCTACAGACTTCTTTGAAGACATTGCAGTCCCAGGACTGAAACTATCAAATCACATGAACTCTTATGTGTTAACCATAAATCAGAGTTTAACACTCCCAAAATAAGAGATTGCATTCAAGATGTTTTCTAACTGAAGTCTAGGGACCTTAAACCTCATTTACTCCCCAAGCTTCTACCTCCTCAGCTTTGCCCTCTAGGCTTGTGAAAGCAATGTGATTTAAATAATTTATTCCCATACTAAAAGCCTTGTTTTTGACAAGCACACTCTTTCCTGTACTCTGGTGCTTTCTGAAATATTCTGTTATGTAAGGAACAAATTACTCCCAAATTTAAGAAGTCAACAGCTATTACCCTTGTGAAAGCTGCTCGTGATAGTGTGGAGAGTGATCTTTAATGTTTTCTTTCTGGTGAAGGATAAATCAGGCAAAATAAATGTCAGTCCTAGGATCCAGATACTTGCAGTTGAATTTAAATAATGAAATAAAATGTCAATATTTTCAGAGAACATCTGTCTTAAAAAATGGAAGGGAGCTTTTTTTTAGGCTTCCCAAAACTTATATGGCATTTTGGCTAAATGAGCTTTTGCTAATATATCCACTGAGCACATTCACTGAAACCTTCAAGCGAACCATGCTTCAGACTAGCCTCAGGTTCTTTAAATGACAAAACGTCTGTGTTTAAACAAAATATAAGCAGCAAAGATACATTTTTCACCCAGAAGAGCCTGTTCCTCACTTGCCTTGTTATGAAACCCTGCTGGCTGATGGAGCCTCTGGTACAATGACTCTGCAGTTATTTTAAGTATCCATGTGGGAGGGAAGGGGGATGGGATGGACATAAGGTTGATAAATTCCCTTACCCACCTCAAGAGGAGAGGAATTCTGTGTGAGCTGCTGCCTTATTTACCCAGCAAAAAGTAGAATGGATTTGATATGGCCCAGGGAAAGGGGGCTGGGCAGTGGGGAAGGAAAAGGAAAAGGAGAACATTAAATTGAAAATATGTCCATTAGTCCATAATTTTTTAAGCAAAACCACACAGCAATAGAATATTTTTTAAAAAACATTTAAATGAATATATCAGCACCATTCACTCATCTCTTTCCTGTTTCAGTGCTCTTGATAAACTGAGCTAAAATATCTGTGTAACTCTTATCATCTGTGCACAACTGGGGCTGTCAGAGGCATGATCAAGAGCAATTCAAGCCAAGCCAAGTAAGAAGCAACAGATTTCACTCTAAGCAACATTTTCTTTTTGCCTGGAAAACACTATATATACTATTTGTGGATCTCTTGGTGAGGTGATTTCTCTTAGGAAATTTGCCCTCACTAGAACTTCCCTATGTCCAGCCAGTTACTTCTACAGAGACTCCTCTCTTCTTCACTGCCTGACCTCATACCAGGTCAGGAGTCATGAACCCTGTGGTTCTCTCCCAAGCTCCTCCAAGAACATCAGATTAGAGAGGGCAGGAAGAAATGAAAACAAATGAAATAACTACCTTCTCAAACATCGGAACCCTGACATTTAATCGCATAATTTAAATGAAGCCTCATAAATTTTAGACCCAAGCCGTAATACATAAAAAACACCCAAATACCATAAATACCCTAATACTTAAAGAAAATATCTCTGAAAACAGAAAAGACATTTGTCAAATGCATGAGCATCAAAAATTAATGAAGCATAAGTGAATTAGTGTGAGTATTTATGCTATAGGATTTGAGAGAATCTACCCCAAAATAATTGTTTCTGTTTTTAATACACTGCAAATTATCCATAACTAATGACTCTATAGAATAAATTCTATTGCAATTAAACCATTAAACCACAGTCATAACTATTGTATTTTTCTTAATTTTAAGGTGAAATTAAAAAAAATTTAAATCTAAGAGATCAGGATGCATCTTAGAGTCACTGATATATTCTGGTTTTGTTGGCAATACTTTTTATTTTTTAGTAGCACATAAAACAACAGTGCAGCTTATATTCATTCAGTGGTGTCTTTGATTTGGTGATATGTGTAATTCTCAATGACAGGAAAGAACTTTATCATGAAGCATTTTAACTAACTAATCATACTTTGAATGACTTATTAAGTACAAGGCATTGGGTTTAGGTAATGGAGAGACAAAGACAAATAGAATAGAATGTATCCCTGATTTCAGAGTTAATAGTATAGCAAGGGTGAGTCACATATAAGCAGATAAATAAGTGCAAATTTTAGTGCTGTGGGAGCATGAAGGAGGGAAAAAGTCATCCTGATTAAGAGATTAGAAAAGAGGGCCCATGGAGGAGGTATTTTTAAAAATAAGTCATAAAGGATAAGAAAT
>PVKM010005138.1:0-49087 GCA_004027735.1 Carollia perspicillata
ATCATTGGTACTTTAATAGGGATTGCATTGAATCTATAAATCGCTTTGGGTAGTGTGGCCATTTTGATGCTGTTAATTCTTCCAATCCATGAGCACGGTTCATGCTTCCATTTGTTTGTGTCTTCCTTGATTTCTTTCTTCAGTGTTATATAGTTTCCTGTGTACAGGTCTTTTACCTCCTTGGTTAGGTTTATTCCTAGGTACTTTTATAATGTTTCTAGTAACCAAATAAAATAAATTTTAATGTCTTTCATTATATTAGAACTCTATAAAACATGTATAAGCCCATGGATATCAATATTTGGATATATAGAAACATTTTGTGAATCCTATATAAGAATTTACATTGTTCAAGGTTAATTTTATCATGTTAAAAAAAAGAAGAAAAGAAACCTCAAGAACAAGCAAAATATTTCTCATTTATCTAAAAAAGCTTTTATTCTCTTATTGAAATGTATGCTTTGTCCAATTTAGAGAGATACAAACACAGAAATCAAAAAATAAATAAGTGAATTATTATTTAAAATCAGAAAATTGTATATTTTTAGACATGAAGGTGAAAAAGTCTGAATGTAAGAGAGGAGGTACCCTTGCTAGACCCAAGAAAAGTAATGAATTCCTGTTAAGACTGTGAAGAATGACATATTATTTTTTCTTTGAAAGATTTTGAATACCTATTCTCCTGGGATTAAGGTACATATATGAAATTATCCCTCACAGAGTTAATCATAATCTACTTCACATTATTATTTCATTGAAGTTCATTAAGTAATGTCAATACTGGATTTTATATTTTTCTAGATCTTTCCTCCAAGTTAGAGTGTTATTACATATGTCAGAATGTATGTGTGCTATAGAACATATTTGTATAAACATGTATGCTTTTTTTAAGGGATTTTTTCATATAAATGGGAAGGGACTTTGTTTCTTTTACACTTCCCCAAATAAAATGACAAGAGGAATTTTATAGAAAATGTGGTAAATGAATGACGTATTCACTTTCATTTTAAAGTGTCGTGACACAGAGCAGCCAGCTTCAGAATTTTATTTTCTAAACAAAATATGTCTTTGAATAAAAGCACTTTAAGAAAAGCTTTCACTCAGTGATACACAAAGTTTCCTATTAAAGCGTGTTTGATATTTTGCTTTGAAATTCTTTTATTAAAAAAAAGTCTTCCATAAGTAAAAGCAATGCATGTTAGCCAACCACAGCACTTAAATCATCTTTCATCTGAGCTTATGGTAAGGATGCTAACAGGATTCTATTCCAAAGCACAATGGATCTCAAACATCAAATAAATCTCTAGCTATACATGCAACCAAAGAAAAGGCCCATCACCAGCATTCCCTATGTGCCGCGGTGGTTTTCCACAACTAAGCAGACACTCTTAAGCTTAGTATTTGAAGGCATGCCTTGTTTGGTGTGAAAATTTCCAACTCTTTCATAAAAATCCCTGGAAATCCAGCTTTCATTACGCAGTCAGAATTCGACTTTCTTCTCTAGGATACTCTCACAAAGCAAAAGAAAGAGGTTAGTTGATGGAAAAGGACTTTGCACAGCTTTTTTCATCACTATCTCCAATCTAGAGAAGAGAGAAGGCATCTGTCTTCAAAACTGCTGTCACCCCAGTGCTGCATGCTTTTCTAATCCCTGTATTGGACTGCAGCAATCTCTTCTGTGAGAACCAGCTTTGAGGACCCGCTGGTGCAGAACAGAGGCCATACCAGCCATTTGAAATGTGACAGAGCCATGCCGTGCCTTGCGAGCTGTACCAGTTACATATTTGCTTCCAAATGAAGTCAAGTTGATGTGTTTTAAAAGGCCCTGCATTACATAAATTCTGGTTTTCTTAGAAATTGACCATCTTTTTGCAGCTCAGCTGGTGTGCTGTTGCTAATGGTCCCTGCATTTATATTTCAGGGACATGAAGGAGCAGGGGGCCGACACTATTATTTCCTACCTGTTTCAATCCAAATATTCTTCAGGACTAGTTCAGCATCTTTTTGTATGAAAAGCATGACCCCTCCTACACTGATTTGATACCTGGGGATTAAAATACACTATTATTATAGTTGTATGACTCTAATTAGTTTGACTGTTCAAAAGTTGCAAACCATACTATTACACTGAAGTGAATGGTATACTCTGTGGATGCATCAAAACACTGTTTTCTTAGCTGTTCAGAGATCAGCACGAACTTCATGTCTGGATACGCAGGTCAAGACAACAGAGGCTTGGTAAGCAATGTTATGCATTAAAATAAACTAAAGTACTTCTCAGAACTAGTTTGCACCATGGTAACATAAGAAAATCATGGCAAAATGAAATATGTCTCACCTCCTTCAGAACAGCTGTCAATAGCCACCTAGTGTTTCTTATAAAATCTTTCAGATCTTTGTTACCATAAGAGAAAAGTCTAACATGTTAAAAAAAAAGGTGTATATTCTCAGCCAAAAGAATGGTCTTAAATTGGGTCTTTTTTACATATGTACCAACCATTACCCCTGCTGTTATTCTAGGAGGAATTAATACACAAAGAGGCCTCGGAGATGCTAACCAAGTTTATGTAGACATGGTTGTTGAAATCGTATATGATCAGTTGAGGTTTGCTATCAACTAGGCTGGGCTGTCATCTTGCAAAACACATGAACTGATGGTGAACTAGTGGCTATTAGAGCTCTCAGAAAAAGGTTCTTATAGGGTATCAGTATTTTTAAGAGGATAAATAAGAATAGTAAGGACTTATTGATTTCTCACCCTTGCAAAGATAACTAAGAGGCGGGGTGATATCACTTAGAGCAGTTACACAGTGTTATAGAACTTTTATTTTTAAAAGAAACACTGTACCATCTTGCAAATAGAGACACAAAGAAGAACTACAGTTCCAATTAGGACCAAATCAGCCACTCCAGGCTATAAAACAACAGGAGGCATCACAATATCGATACCTGAGAAATATTGCCACTTGTTATCTAACCATAGCGCTCACTCAAAACATTCCCTGGGAGAATCAGAGCCCGGCTAAACACTTCAGAAACCATCCAGAGCCGTATGGCACATGATTCTTTCAGACCTCAGGAGTAAAAGTTAGCCAGAGCCCACTGACATACCAAATGATTTATTATCACAGGGCTGAACTAATGCATTCTGCTTTACAGCTCTCCTGGCAGTCCGGGGGAGAGGCGGCGTTTATTACCTACAGTACATAATGCCCGCTGCACAGCTCTGTATTATTCATAAGACTGCCTTTTTTGTGCCACCATAATGCTGATAAATTATGAAAAAATGCATATTTTATTTCAATTTATAACATATTGTTGTACACATATCAATACATCACCTTGCAGCAGGCGGAGCAAGTATTAGTGCTGACAGCCGTTGACATGCTTCAATAAAGCCCAAACAAAGGGGCTTCACCAATAATCCTAAGTCACAACTAGCATTTCAAATAAAAAGCCACTTCTTTCTCTCATAATATTTAGAGGGGATTTGCAGAAATGTCAATGCTACTTAAGGGAGAAACTTTGGCCAAAGCCCTGAGAGATAATTTTCTACCTGAATTCACTGGGGTGGTCTTAAACAGGAAGGCTTCTGTAGGAAATGTAGGTTTTAAGTAAATAACAGGAAGTCTAATTAATGAAGGGGAGGTCCTGTCAGAATTTGCTGGGGGGGGGGTTATGGTTTCTTTCTCTTTCTTTTCTTGCCTCGGAGGGTGAAGTGCCTCTTGCTGAAACAATCTGAGAAGAAGGTCCTTTGAGAAGGAGAGAGATTCTCCATTAACTCAGACTTCGCTCACAGTTTTCAGTTTTTCAAGTTATTTTCTCATTAGGTAGACTGCGTAGCCAAGTGGTGTTTGGATCTTTGCAAATAAATGTAGTCATTTCCCCTTTTTTATTTCATGTGCCAAGGAATAGTTTAAATCTAATACCTAAAAGTTAATTTGGGGTAATTGATACTTTTAATAAGGCAAGTGTCTTTTAGACATCAAGAATTGGTACAGTTTTGAGCTAAAAAAGATCTTCACTTTCATCAGTTTAATTACTTCATTTTACCAATTAGATATCTGAGCTTATAAATCAAATGATCTTCTCTAGACTATGCCTCTAGCAGAGCCACTGTCTTTCTATTATTCCTAGTGGCCTTTTGAAGTTTAAGAGTGCTATTTTATGTATATGTATGTGTGTGTGTGATGATTAAGCGATTCAAATCATGTTTACATTTAATTAAATGATTAAGTAAGGTTTGAATGCAATGACCTATTTCTGCATATCACAATGAAGACAACTGTACTTGAACAACAATAGAAAAATTAAAAAAAACAACAACTTCAAAAGGCATTGCTGCCTGGGGTCCTCTGCAGAGGCTAGCTACAATAGAGTGAGAAGACCACAAAAGCTATCTTCAATATGTGTTTATGTCTAAGTGAGGAGAAGTTATATATCTATAAAAAGAGACATTATTTCCAAACCTAGATAACATAGAGACTACTAAAAGAAGGTAAAAATATTAAATTAGCAATATGAAATAATGTGCCATATAGTTGAAAATGTAAATGGCTGTTGGTTTGTGCACAGGTATGTGCAGGGGCAGTCTCATCATGTCATCTGACTCTTTTACCACAAGAGACGCCTAAACTGCTGTGACAAAAGTCATGCTCTCATAGTGCTCTCTCACTGCAAACAGCAGTGCCCAAGACAAAGGCTTCTCGTGAACACCCAGCCATTTACTCTGCCTGCCTGGTGTGGACACATCCGTGCACACGTCAGTTTGACGCCTGGGCCTCTGGGAGCAGTGCAAGAGTCAGGAATTTTATTGAAACAGAGCCCGCCTTTATTTAATGAAATAGGATTAACTACTGCGCATAACCCCCTCACAGATCTTATAATTCATGCCCAGGTTTCCATGCAGACCAGGTCAGGGATAAGCTGTGATTTTTTTTTAGGAGACCATCCATAAGAGGGTTGGGTTAGGCAGGG
This sequence comes from Carollia perspicillata, assembly GCA_004027735.1. NCBI lineage: Eukaryota > Metazoa > Chordata > Mammalia > Chiroptera > Phyllostomidae > Carollia > Carollia perspicillata. The sequence continues at coordinate 4,978 of PVKM010005138.1, forward strand.
CGATTCTATGGCAGCTGAAGTTTGCAGTGAGATTTCACCAGACAAAAAATTACCTGTAAAGGAGAAATGGGACCTTCTAAGCTATCAACATCTTTATTTAGAATGCATCTTAAAATCTCTCAGAATTTATGCTGTTCTCTACTAAATAGGATAGTCCTTCAGAGTGATGGAGAAAGAAGTTTTTAAATTTTAAAGAAATTTTGTATGTGCCTTACGGGGGCTCTTTTAATGAATCACTATATTCAGTAGTATTGATCATTATAGTTGCTTTTATTCCATCTTAAATATTATACTATTTCAGTTATCTTAAACTCTATTACTTTATTTGGATAAATCACCTTTTCCTCCATCAAAAGCATTAGTGTCCACATGTAAATGGTACTATGTTTCATTTCCACATTTTCAGTTTTAAAAATTCACATTTCAAACAAACCAAATCCAGGGTCAGTTAATAGTTTCAGCTGAGGTCATGGAGTCTTACACACACACACACACACACACACACACACACACACACACACACACACCAAGCTTTCTCTAGAGAAACCCAAATAGAAACTAATGGATTCAATACTAATTGTTCCTACTTATCACTGGGAATTCACCCTTATCTTTAATGACCACAGCCATCATTTTTTATCCAGTGAAGATTTGCTGCTTGTTCATAAATTATGCCAAGGTGCTTAGCTTTGGGGATTTTATTAACGGCCTACTTTGCATGAATACAATCAAAGCTAAGATAATTAGATATAATATTTTTAAAATTGTATTTCCTTTTTTGTTTGATTTTATCATTCTTAAATAATTTGGAGCTGAAGGGAGCCTTCTTAAAAGTCCCTGTAGTTCAACTTTCTTAAAAAATGAGACGGCTCACGTCAAGAATGTTTGATTTGCTTAAAGTGTGACAAGAGAAGTGGTTCTCAAACTTTATCGGTTCAAACTCTTGAAAAACATGTACCCAAGCCCCACATGCGACTGATTTCCCACAGCCCTTAGAGATTCACTAAACAGGAATCTTAGCACATTGTTATTTTCATATTATACTGTCCTATTTTTAACATCCTACAAATCCTCCAGGGTTACCAATATGGCAGGATATTTAAATGGGTCCTGTTCCCGCTCCACATTTGGCTTCAGGTGCAAAGGCTGAGTTAAGAGCCATGACCCCGACAACCTTCATGAATGCTAGCTCGCCAGGCGGAACATGAGAAAATGGCATCCAAAAGCAAACATGCACTGAGACCCTTAACTCAATCTGTCCTTTGAAGACACTTAGAAATGAGAGGAGTCAAGAAATGGACAGTTTGGGGTAGGAATTTTTAGGCGAGAGTTTTTGGCGTGCTGCAGCATTTTCCCATTATCTCCTCACTTCTAGATGAGTAAGAGGAATTTTAAGGGAACCACTGGAGAAGGTTTAACTTTGAGTGAAGTGGGGAGTTTTGATTATTAAGAGACCTTTTTAGTAATTACAAGTCACTGAAGCTATGGGACTGCTTTGACATTTCGTGGAAATAACAGGCCTGTCTAGCAGAGTTTCAGGGACAGCGCAAGAAAAATATGCTTTCCATTGCACTCTGTTGAGTTGTGCTCTTTCAGTGTAATTGGCACACAAACTAACCTTTTATAAAGTCAATAAACCTTTTTATTCAACAGACGACTAAGATTAACTAGTGCCTGTACACTAACCCATCTCTACCATTAACCTTCTGCAAAAAAAGAAATTGAAAATTGGTGAAAAACATATTGCTGGAGAGAAAGATGACAACTTTTCACCGTATCTTGTATCTGTTTTTTCTTCCGTAACTTTTGAATGTACCGTAAGACTCAGCTTGGAGGACACACCCAGTCACGGCTTTATAACGAGCCTCCGCTCTATCCAGTCCTTTTACCTCACGGGTGATGCATATATCAGAGGGTAAAAGTGATTGTGACTTTGAGTACATCTGGGGAGCAGGAGGAAAAGAATCACCCAAGTGTCTAGGCAAACATATTAAGTGCCAAAGGTCTGTGCTGACTTATGGCCACAGCTTTTACGTCTAAGAGCACTATTAGCATAATTGGCTTTGGGATGAGATGGAGGCCATTAGCTTTAAATTCTTTGCTGAGGACAAAAATGTCTAACTAATATCCCTTTTATTCTACATTACCTTTCACTTGTTCACGTAAATTATCTTCCTCTGTCCTGGACATAAGGGAAAAAAATCATCTTTATCCATATAAACTTGTGTGTGAATTCTCTCTGTGGCTGCTAATCTAGCAAAGAGAAATTGATTTCCTCTGTCAAACACTGCTTTTCCTACACACCAAAGAGCAGCGGAGTATCCTCAGTCACTGCAACAAGAGTGATTTCCCAGCCTTATTTCAGCTGGAGGTCGCATTTTCATTCCAGCAGTGAGTCCAGATTAGCGTCCCCACAGCTGAGGATCACTGATTAGTCCAGCCACTCTAGTCCACTGAGTCGACGACCCACCCACCTGGACCAGGTGAGAAATGGCCACAGTGAGCGGGAGGTGGAGAAGAAACTAGGACAAGAAGGCTCACCATCTGTGTGTGGACACCATACCTGGACTGTGAATAAGCACCTGAGCTCACAATGCACAGAATCAAAGCTGCCTCCTCCCCGCAGTGGGGAATTCACCCCTACACTGCCTCTGAGCTAAGGTATCCACCCTACACTCATGCCTGCTTTATTTTCAGTACCGGCCCTATATTTAGAGGCAAGAGAATTACATATTTTTGGTACTGTTAATTAACCAAAACTCTATGATAAAGGTAAAGGCTTCATTTGGTGGAAGGCAGGGTTTTAGGTTGGCATTCAGATGCTTGGGCACTCTGCCACCTGCTGGCCTAGCTGTGGAACATTCAGAATTTCTGTGCTCTCTCACAATTGGGATTTTCTGACATTTCCATTGTTCAGCCAGATTTATGAAGTTGAATTTTTAAAGATTGCAAGTTAAAAGAAAATACTCAATTCATTAATAGAAGTTAATTTTTTAAATATAAGGGCAGGTTTAGATCTAGAGAAAATCTGGGAGTACAGTACAGTGAGTCCCCACAGGCTCACACCCTGTTTTCCCCATTGTCTGCATCTTACATGAGTAGAGTGCCTGTATCACAACAACAACACTGATGCATTACTATTACTAACTGAAGTAGAAACGGATCTCTGAGAACAGCAAATGCTGCTGAGTCTGGGTATACATGCAAATACAGGGTAGGAACCACAGGTATATAATATCAGTAACTGACACCTCTACCTGGCACTGTGATACCTGTTTTACATATATTTTCCCATGTAATTCTCACAGCAACCTACAAAACAGGTGTTACTATTGTGTTATTCCAATTTTCCCAATCAATAAAATAAAGCTCATAGTGATGTTGACCCTAACACTGAGAGCTGTGTGACCTTGGGCAAATTTTATCCAAATAACCTCTCAGAAATTTATTGCAAGGTTTTAATCGATACATGGAAAACAGAAGAGTCAATGGCACATATTAAACATAAAATAATACCCTGGTCTATCTGAGGACAGAGTATACTTCTAAAGCCACTGTAATATACTAAGGAGAGTTCTGAAAACACTAGAGAATAGTCTACTCTGTATAAACTGTTTTCTCTTATGGTGTCTACTCTCTTACTCTGTTGTATTAGGTTTGTTTCTCTCTCTTTTTGTTATCATCACCCGGCAACCCTGCCATTTTCCCTATGAAACCCTAATACCACAGATGTACTGTTTCATATGTTTACAAGCCATGGTCCCTTGGAGGGCCACAAACCATTGTAACATCTGGTGTTGGGTTTTTTTGGGTTTTTTTTTGGTTTTTGTTTTTTCCCTCCAAGAACTACTTTTTACCCCTTTGGGGCTGATAATCATCCCCTTTGAGAATACTCCAGGTTTATTACACCATTTACCCTCCGTCTTAATAACAATGCAACTGCTGCTAGTCACCCACATCTGCCAACATAGGAATATACAAATCCGGAGCTTCCCCAGCCTGGCGCCTTCACCCAACCCAGAAACTCCGAAGTACTCTCACTCACAGTCTTCACTTTTCTTACATCCCTGAGTCACCTTTCTCTTCACACAAAGCCTTACCTTTTCTCTAAATGATTTCCTTAGGCTCCATTAAGCTCATTTTTCATGCAACAAAACCTTTACATATATCACTGTGGCCCTTGTTACAAAGCTCAGATAGTAACACGCTCTCTTAGTCTTGTGGACAGTCAGAGCTGAGTTTGAATCCTATCTCCTTCACCTATTTGATATCTATAAACTTATATATAATAAACAATCTCATAGATTCTCTTCTTATGTCTACAACGTACCCTCATACAATTTTAGTGGAGATAAATAAAATAGCATAAAACATCAGGAACAGACCCCAGCATGTGGTAGGTAAGGCTGTGTATCCGAGGGAATCTACTTCCTGCCTCTCTACCATGTCATTCCATGAGCTTTTCTGAGTTTCTTGTTCAATCTACTGCAAAGCTCATGCTATTGGCCAACAGACCATTTAATGGGGAAAAGCTGAATGGTGGAACTTTTGACAATGAAAACTAAAAGATGTTGGGACATACACTGTAGTGGAGATATATTTCCAGTAAACTGATAAATATACAACATACACCAAGTGATGGTAAGTACCATGAAGAAAATAAAGCAGGTAGAGACTTATGATGGGGGAGAATGCTAATTTGTACAAGGCAATCAGACAGGGCCTATCTAAAATATGAACTTTTAGAAGAGACTTGAATAAAATGAGTAAATAAGCCACACAATTCTTTGGTATAAATGTCATTAAGCACATCCACTCCCCCAGAGTTGCCTCTAATGTCATTTTGGTTCAAGATCAACCAAGGTCCTCAGCTTAGGCATGCAATCAAATGTCAATCATCTTCGTTTAAAGCACTAACCCTAAAAATCTTCCAAGCTACATGGAGACTTCAGCTCTCCAAGATGACACTGACCCATTCAGTAGCCTCTGGTTGTGAGTTTACATAAGTGTAGAGCAGTCAACATTTTCTGTCCACAAGAACTCAGTGATTTGCAAATCGTTGGCTGACTTCAGAATATGACAATCTATGACAATTCCCTGTCAGTCTAGGGATCTACTGTAGTAGAAAGGAAAGTTTCTATGCTATGGGCAGCCAATAGGCAGAGATCCTGGCAATGTCATATAGACTTGAGGTGGCAGTAAAAGGGTCACCTCTACTGTCCTGGGAGGGCATGGCACCATATTTGCTTCCAAAGTATTCTCCAGTTCAGATCATTTACTAACTCAGGGCAATCTTTTTGTCTTTCTAGTTTCAGCTTGAAAGTATTAGCTAACACAAACAAGCTCAGCACTTCAAAGGTTTCCCATTTATAGATATCAAATCAACATATTTCCATTGAATTTGTACCTCAGTCCCATGCTGATGTAATTTTTAAAGGGTTGATTAGTTTAAATAATGTTTGGCATTAAAGAAATGATAAAGTCAATAACTTTAACTACACAATACACAGAGCAGTTATTAAAAAATATATTACTGTTCTATGAAAAAAACAAAACTGATACTTCCTAAAGGAAAATACCAGCTTTACCCACAATCATTAAGATGACCTACTTTTGACATGTGGTTATAATTTATTCTACCACTTACTGGTAATATAGTCATCCCAGTTCAAAATGGAAAAAAAAATGTACTCACTTAAAATGTTATATGAACTTAACTTTAAATGCCATGTCCTACATATAAGAAGGCAAGACCCCTTTTATGACAAAGGGAAGAAAAAGCAGTGTGAACCCCATATTTCTATGGTTGCTGACCAAGCTTGCCTTGTGGATTTATACTTTAGTGCTTGATGCATTGAGAAAAATGATAAATGATAATGGGATGACATTAAGGCATAATTGCTGAACTAGTTCTTTGGCATCTGTTGCAGTGAGGGTAAATTTAATGATAAATTGCATGCATTTGGTGGTTTTCCAGTACAATATGACAGGTCTTAAAATCAACCATAGTTTTTGCTGATGGAACTGAAAAATATTTTATCAATTAAAAATGTGATTTTTAGATTCCATTATTTTTAGGTATTCCAAAAATCCCCCCAAAATTACTCCTTCTGGTTATGCATACTTTTTCTTCAGTAGAATGTATTTATTCACTTCTGCATCACTCTTAGAATAATGTCTAATCTCTGAAGCTCCTTACTAACTTCCCTTTTCATTTCCCCGGTCTCTGATATACGCTCTGTTTAATCTGCAGTTAAAGCTATTGCAGTTTTCCATTATTTCACACTATTTTATTCTTCTCTATTCTCTGTGACTTCCTTTTTTCTCCTTTTTTATAATACTCTTTCCTTCTTCATATGTCAAGGGAACTGTATTTTCAGGGTTTAGTTAATAATGGCTTTCACGACACCTTCCCCCACCAATCGACCATTCCTCCTCTGATAAAACTGTCTCATGCATACTTCCATTATTATACAGGGTACGGCCAAAGTAGGTTTACAGTTGCGAGTACATGAATCACAGCTTATCCTGGTACTATTGTTTATTAATTATTATATTATTTTCCATACAAACAATCGTAAACCTACTTTGGCCCCACCCTAAAGAAACCAAGTTTTTTATCTCAGTCTGCAGCATTTAACATATTGCCTATTAAAATATATATTTTTGCATGAATAAAATTAATCCAAATAAATATTAAGCACTTTCTATGCCTATTAGTGCTTAAATTTAACATGAAAAGATTACTAAACAAGGCCCAGAAAAGTTCGAGTAAGATACCAAGAAAGTGGGCTTTCAGGAGCTCCCGAATTATGTAGTTTGCATTTGTTGCAGAGGTTAATTTCCTCCCATGTTTTCATTAGTAAGACTTTAACGTAACTTCTGAAAATTAAGACGAACTCAACAACACCGAGTTTGCTATTGTCCCACACGTGGGATAATTTAACCGACTCTTCCCATGATCATTCCAGATGCCCTGAAGGGACAATTCTGCCTTAAAGGAGAATGAAAAGAAAGGATTTCCTGTGTGACTATGTTATGGCAAAATAAGGATAGAAACTGAAACCAAGTATGGCCAATGTTTTTAGAACTTTCCAAATGGTGATGAAGTTTATAAAACTTGTTCTGGTGGTATTGGTACTCATGCTTTAGAAGCATATCCAGTTTTTACCAGAAGATAGGGTACACTTACTGAACATTCTAGTGTTTTGCCTTCCAAGGAGATGGGAATAACTGCTGGTGTAGACATATATTTGTGGGGCAATTAGATCTGTGACCCTTGAAAATAGTTTTAAGTAGTTGTAAAGATTTAATGCTCATTTAATACAATGAATGGGCCATTATGGTTATGATGCTTTAAAATTAATATGTCGAGCAGGTCACTGTTGGAATCGATACTTATGGCCTGTGAATCACATTTTACATGGATGCCACTTAGGAATATTTTATGTGAAACTCCAGACTGGCAAGTTCCAATTAGGTTAGAAATTTTCATGGTCAAAGGAAACAAAAATTTTTGTAGTATTTTCACCAGATAATTTTAGGCTTATTCACTATATATATATATTCACTATGTATATTCTCATATATATATTCTCATATATATATTCTCATATTCAACTGTAAACCTACTTTGGCCATACCCTGTATAATAATGGAAGTGTGCATGAGACAGTTTTATCAAGAGGAGGAATGGTCGATTGGTGGGGGAAGGTGTCGTGAAAGCCATTATTAACTAAACCCTGAAAATACAGTTCCCTTGACATACGAAGATATGAGAATATATATATAGAATAGTGAATATATATATTCACTATGTATATTCTCATATATATATATGCCTTGACTTTAAAATGGCTATTTATTAGAGAAGAAAAGAAGCAAATAAATCATTGAATAAACCTTTAAAATTCCATGATTTTTATTGTTTATTTGAAAAAGCAAGTTTAAGTGTCTGCTTACCACTCTTTTTCATACCAAAAGAATTATGAACTCATTAACTCATTATTTGGTAGATAAAGAAGTCACATTTTTGAGAATTTCTATATAATAGAGGCTTATGCAGACACAGAAATAATGTTTCAAGATCACTTGGTGCTTATACCATATTGAAATATAGAGATCTTTTTGAGATCAAAATAATAAAAACAGGCCTGGGCAGCATGTGTTTTATTTTCCTATTTCAGATATTCCCTAATGATAACCACAAGGTTCTCTGAGAGGCATGTATTTGTTTTCGGTGCAATTGTAACAGAATGAAGGAAAGCTTTAGCTTACTAACATGCTGCATTTCTAATAATTCTTTCCATCCACTTGCAAATGTGAATTGTCACCCCTGATTCATGTTCATTAATCAAAATGGCAAATGCATGTGGAGTGCAGAATCAGGGTCCAGGCTGTTGTCTGCAAATGTGATCAATCATCACTGATTGGCATTTTGAGTTAAATATACAAGAATGTGGAAAAACAGATGCTTGCTGGGGACAAGGGAAAGGAAGTTAGGGCCAAGAGGCTAGCATTTTAATTGGCAAGATACAAAATGTTTAAAATGAAATAGACTAAAGAAAAAGAATTGAGTTTGGGAAGAAAACAATTATGCAGAACAAAAAAAAAAAGAGTGATAAAAACATATTTATGTAAAAGATATCTTTAAAACAATGCCATGAATACTTAAATATGCTATCTCAGTTGTGATTTAATAAAGCCATTTGTTTATCTATAGGAAATGAGCTAAGTATAATGAGAATTAGCTATTCATAAAACAATAGACTTGGCAGGTATTTAATGTATCTTGTCTCTAATTTCTGCTTGTGGATGGGAGGGGGTGGTGGGGTAAACTGATTAAGTGAGTCTCTTCTGAAAAATCTCTAACTATAGCCACTCAAGAACAAATGGCAGTATTATCTTAATCTGATGAGATGAGGATATGCCTTATACCTTGAGGTATAAATAATATAAAACACAAAAGGAAAAATTATATTAAAGCAAATTTTGGAAGCCAAAAAGAATTACTGTAGTCCTAGAAAATTACATGTGATGCTATAAAGACTTCATATTTTTAAGGTTTCTCAAATAATAATAGTAACTTCAACCTGTAATAACAAGGAAGATTTTCACCTTTTAATAATCAATTTTACTATATTGTTTTATTTTTAAACACAAAGTTGTCACTCGATTTAAAGATAGATAAAAAACACACTTTAGGGAAGAGCCCTTCTTACTCAAAACATTACTTCCCCACCGCAGATGGTGAGTTCTTACCCTCTCATTACAGTACCCACACAACAAGTATTGTGAGATTTCTGACTGCCTGAACAATGAATAAAAGAATGAATGAGATTTTTGTATGAAATCTGTTATTGCTATTTCCAACTGGATGAATCTCTATTCTATCCTATTAGGATATAAAACATCAAGAAATAATTACTACAGGAGTGAATACATTTATTATGAGGTTAATCAGTTTAGAATGATGAATTCTTACACTGCATCAATGGCAAGATAAAATCAAATAAGATTCTAACCTTGTATCTTCATTGGAAACAAGCAGTAATTTTGAGAGAGTTGAAATTTTTAGGACAAAATTTTTTTGGGAATTGAATAAATAAATAAATCTTTTTTTAGGCAAGCCATTTCAGTGTTTTGTGACTTAGTTTTCCTTATAATTAAATTGATGAATTAGATTCTCTTCAATATCTTCCAGCCATAAAACTTACAGAGCCTAAATGTCTACAAATCACTGAAATTATAGCCAGGTTCTATCATTGAAAATATAATTCTAAACACATACAAGTGCACACAAACAATAGTTACAATCCACAAATAAACCTGAATTCATGTTATCAGCAGAAGGCACTCTTACATCTATGAGCTACTGTAATTTAGAACAATCTTGGGGGTGGGGGAATAATTATCACTACTTTAAAGATAAATAACTGACTCAACCATAGCTATTAAATTAGCAAACCTTGAAACCTGGATTCAATCTAGGTCTGTATGATACCCAACTCTTTCCACTCTACAACGCTGTTCATTATAAGTTATTACGAACAAAGCAGAGAGAAAGGGGAGGAAAGAGGGTACAGGGTATTTAACTTTTGAGAGAATTTGTAGCAATGTTGCACATGTGTTTGTGTGTGTGTTTGTGTCCCTGCATAGCAGAGTGCTTATCAGAGTTCAGAACCTAACGTTGACTGAGAAGTTCCCCTGTGGGCTCATACAAAAACAATTCTTCATTATTACATCTTTTATCTCCCTGTGCTGTGCTCTATGTAAAGTTTGATTGTGCATCTTTATCTGGACTCCTCTGGAGAAAACAGTGTGCTGCAGAGAGCCACTGGCTGCTGAGCAGAGGAGGCCCGGGCCCTGGCACAACGGGCCGCAGCCCAGAGGAACTGACCTGCGCCGGGTAGGATGTCTGTTTTACGACAGCAAGGCTCTCCAATTGCTGAAATAAACTGAAAACACATTTTCTTAGAAAATGTCTCTTTTGAGTCATTTGTTTAATTTAGATCAGAGGTGTTTTCTATCTTCTTTCTTTTTTCTTCTTTTGCGAAAAAGGTTTTCACAAAATCAATTAGTCCTCTGTAATTGGGAATGCATCAGAGGCTGTGTAATGCACATTCAGGTAAAATTTCTGCTGTAATCAATTATGCTGGGCTGCAAGAAGCTATCCACTTCCTGTATGATGCATAACATCTGACCTAAATAATATCAACATTAATAAGCTGCTCCTAAGTTTCTATATAGGTTTCTCTGGGGAGAATTTGTTACTGTCAGTCAGCTGTCAAGTGCTTATAGAATGATTAATGAATATGTAGATGATTGACAGTGAAAGTCTCCTTTATAGGATACGTCAATCACTTTTATAGCTGCTGTCCATTTTCATGGGCAAGAGTAATACTGGTCTTAGCTTTAGAACCATCAGAACCCCAACTCGGTTTGCTGTAGGCCACTAGCCAGACAGAGATCTGGAGGAGATTTTATTCCATTTCTTTTTACATTGCTCTAGGCTAAACCAAATATCCTTGTTTGCACTCTCCAAGCTCAAGGCAAGCAGCTGGGGGAGGCAGACAATTCATTTTAGGTGAAAAATTAATGGCAGAGGCTTCCCATACAGAATCATGTTATCCATTTGATAACTTATAAGGCAGGGTGCAAAGTGGAATGCCTTAGTTTCAATCATGCAGTTTTCCATGTTTTTACCCTTCAATGATTCATCTATCATGCCTCTCTTACATTCATTTTGCCAGTTCAATTTAAGTTTTTAAAAATACCACAGTCTCTGGTATTTTTGTAAAGAGTGGCTCTATTAAAATAACATTGACATTGCCAAAAAATATGGAGATTTTATCTGTCTGAGTCTAAAACTCTTTACACGATGTTGGAAAAGAATGATGTGTTTAAGTGGCAATTACAATGTTGTCAAATGCGTTGGCTCTCTTTAAATGTCTAAAACTCTATTTACAATAAAGTTTAATAGGTAACTCTTTTTGAGAAAAAAACAGTCAAAGCCTTTCTAACCTGAAAATAATTCAAGAATACAAGTAGTGAGACCAAAATAAGTAGTCAAGAATAGGTATTTAATACTTTTTATTTTATTTTTATTTAATCTTTACTGTTTTTTTTTTATTACCATTTAGTCTCCTATATTTTTAAAAAACTCTTTATCCTTTGCAGACTCTATGTTTTGTCCATAAGAACAGGAGAGAAAAATCAACCCTGCTTTTTTGCTTCCTTGGTTGTTTCAGTGAATCCAGAGATGTATGAGTGAGAAAAAGTAGGTTCACAGTTGTTTGCATAATAATGATAATACAGTCATTAATAAATAATAATGCAAGAATAAGCTCTGTTTCTCATACTCACAACTGTACACCTACTTTTTCCCACTGCTGTATTAAAACAAGTGCAACTATCTTATCAGCCACATGAGGCAATACCATTAAAAAAGACTGACTTTGTGTGAGATGGGGCCTTACCTGGTAACTGCCTTAACTTCCCCTAAGTCCCCCCATCTCTCAAGTTAACACAACACTAACTTAGAGCCTGGGATATTTGGGGTTGTAAAAAAATAATACACGTTAATGACCTGGCATGGTGCCTAGCACATACTGAGAACTAAATTTGTAAAAAATCCTATTTTGTACCTACCATAGAATAATAAGAATCTCTGTGTAGTATGCATAATATCACTTAAAAATATTTGTTGAATTTAATAAAGTTGGAATAGTCCAGAGTAGAGGGCTTTAACTGTCCCCTGGGTCACCATGGTAGCAACCATAGCCTTGGTGACTAGCTGCTTTGTTTAAGATTCTTTTTCTGTGGTGAAGGGGATTATCAGAGTAACTTTCATATCAACCCCTTTTCCTTCCCTTTGCTTGAACTCTGATTATCAGCAGCACATAGAAAATACATTTCTAACTTCTGATTTACTGGGAAATCCTGGTACTTCCTCTTGTTTCTTCTGTCCCATATCCCTACCTTGCCTTTGTCTCTTTCATTCTCCAAATACAACAATGGCATCAAGGTTTCAAGTAACATGCCTGCTCCAATTGGTCGGTAATGGCTGTCTAGAGATGGATTCTGATCAGGTTCAGTAGGAATGACCAATTAGCAATGCTTGCCATAGGCACAGCAGGGTGCAAATGAATTATGTGCGCCAAGTATTTGCCATCCCTATCAAATCTGACTCCAGCTAAATTTCTGCTTCATTATATGCTGAAAGTCATAAGCAGTTTTTACATTACCCACATAAGACGACAGCCAAAGGCGAGATAGGTTTGCTTCTGAGAGTTCATAGACCAGCACTGAATTATTTTTAATTAACAGCTTGTTTGGCACCCACGCTGAAAAGTTCCATGAGCAGACAATGCTTCGAGGCACTGAGATGGCAGGCTGGTTGTATAACTCTATGGATGGACAGATGGAGAGACAGACTAATAGAATTCTGGTACGATGTAATACAAAATTTGAGAATACATTGGAAAGAGCACTCTGCTTTGTGGTATTATATTAAAAGCCATCCTTAAATTCCTAACTGATGAATTATAATGAAAAGATAGCATCATTTATGAATGATACAAGATTTGGATACATTCCCCCAAAGCATTTTACTGCTTTTAAACAAGAAGCTCTTCTTTTCCAACAAATAAACAAGCCAATTTCCGTATATTTACCCAGGTACCACTGTGAAAAGATCAGCTCAGTCTAAGCTTAAGAGTGAGTTGGATCTAGAAAGCAGAAACGCCACAGGGACCAGCTGGCAGCTGTACTTCCATTCTCACCAGTGTTGTCTTTGCACCGTTCTTTTCTGACTCATAAATTTCTAATATTCTCTACATTTTCTGGTTCAGTGTTCCCCAAATTTGAAGCAAGTATACCAATAAAATATTTTTGATTGTACAAAGATGAATAATTGTCCTGTGAAATTGATGAGGAGACTGGAGTAAACTTTCCTTGGATCCTAGGCTGGTAGCCTTAACTGCAGCTAATTCACACATGGCAAGGTATTGGTGGTACATAGACTTTTATGATTTATTAGGTCACGGACTAGGCAGAGAACAAAGGAGTACTAGGTTAGCCACAGTCCCTTCTCTTTCAGGGGCCTTTCCACCTTGGGCAAAGAACTACTGCCTGCCAAGTAGATAGGAGTGGGCTAGAGAGAAAGACTGTGTAATTTCCCAGCCTCTTAAATATCTTTCCCTGAGGTGTGTATCTCACCTGAGTCAAAGAGTGGTAACCCGAGACCTAGCTTCCTGCTTCATGCCTGCCTCCCACTGCTTAAAGAACTAATACCTGTAATTAAAAATGTAAATCATGATCTGGTTTACAATGTCCAATTAGGTGCACATGTGAAATGAAATTCTAAGTTCCAGTTGATAACAACACGAAGGAATAAAATAAGGAATTATCTTATTGATTTCAAAAGCTCATCTTAAATTATAAACTAAGCAACAGTGGGCCAAAGCAAACAAATCCCTTTATTATAACCTGATAATAAAAGCTTTTGAATTGAATAATTTATTTTCTGTGCATTTTTATAGACAGTAGATCCATCATAGTTTTTTTATTGTTTAATTTCATTAAAAAATATTTTCCTTGTATTTGTTTTTATTGTTCCCTACTATTTATGGGGCACCATTTTGGATTTCAATTTATGGTAATGATGCCCTTTACAATGCACTGATTTAAGTTAAAAAGGTGAATGGATGAAGAGCACAATACTACAAGGGGTATAAAGACATGGCCAAAAGCTGGAAAGGCATCAGGCTAGTCCAAGTCCCAAAGAGAGTAAGTCTAACTGAGCAGTTAATTACCACCCTCCTTCTCTGGAGCTCTGACCCTCAGCAGTCTGGCTGCCTGCACCACCCAGAGTCTCACACTTGGCCCTGCCCGCAGCTGCCCCCACGATAAGAGGAATCCAGACAGGACCCATTCCAGTTTTAGAAGAAAACTGGAGTCCTAATATAGTTCTTCAATGCTTAGTGTTTTCTTAAATGTTATTTTTTTAATTTTTATTTTTTGGTGTAATGCAGTATTTAATTTAACCCATGGAATTGGAGACAGGATTTGAAATAGGTCCCATAGTGCTCGGTGTCACATAGAACCATTTCTTAAAGTAAAACCATATTGATTTGAAATTACGTTTAAATTAAGTAGAAGTTAAGGATATATTCAATTATATAAACCACATAGTTATATAAGATGTAATATCATCTACAAATATAAATTGGGTTTATGATTGAGTACATTTTGCCTTTATAAATTGTATATGTAAAATAGATCTTTTAATATAAATAATTAACTTTTAAAAAACTCATAATTTTTTCATATATATTCCCTAAATTTAAAAAATTCAAATGAGTTATTTATTCATTTTAAGGAATATTGACCTTCTATTGTGTCAAACAATCTTTTAAAATAAAACTTGCAGACATTTATTGTACTATCTACTTATAGCTACCAAATTACAATAATGAATGCAAGCTAGAAATCCAAGTTTAGACTAATTTATTTTCTTGTATAACTGTAATTTTTTTAAAGCTTAAAATTCAGCTGAGGATTTGTATTTCAGAAAAGTAAAGCACTAATAAAAGAAGACCAACATTACATAATTTATTTTGTTGTTAAGAAGCCTATTTCCAACACTCCCACAGAGGCAGAATCCTGCCGCACTCCACAAGCACTTCTTCTGGGCTTCAAAGTAATATTATGTTGCCCTCTAATGGATTTTTTGAACCACTACAAACCACTATGTAGATAACAAAAAAATAGCAAAAAGAATATATTTTAGTGGCGATAAGCAAGTTACCAAGAACTGTAACTAGTAACTAATAAAAGGCTGGTCTTAATTACTATTGTTATGATACTTAATTCATGATGATTTTAAAATCAGTTATCATAGTCTTCTTGTAAACTCTGTATGATCGGTTTGGGGGTTACTTTCACAAGGCTAGAGTCACTGATCTTTGCCATTAGATATCATTTTTAGTCCTGCCGATAAAATCCTTTCGTTATTTAGTTATCATACAAAAATAATGCATTCATTATACCATCAGCCTTGTTTAGTGATATTGCCAGAAAATTATAGATTTAAAATTTTTCCTTCCCCTAAATAAAGATATTTGTAAGTATGAACATATTGTTAACTATATTTCTATATTTTCAAGTAGTTCTGAGACTTAAAAGGATTAAGAGGCTGGGTCAAAGGTGTGGGATTATAGAAGCAATTAGTTTCTTTGGCCAAAGCTTGACTTGTCGTCAGAGGTATCCTTGATCACACATGGAAAAGCATGTTTATGGACTGATGATACCAACACCAATGTTAATTACCAATACTGGTATTACCAATACAGGGGGAAAGAAAGAGTCTTCTTCCTGTATTTTAAAATATGAGATTAAATTTGGTAAATATTTTTATTGCGTAATGTTAACTAATAATTCTTTTTAAATTTAATATCGGCACAAAAATTAATATGATTGCTAATTTTTCATCATCTTACAGCATTTTATTTTTACCTAACTGCTGGGCTCTATTTCAATTTTCTTTAAATAAATATTAGATATAATACTCTAAAGATGCTATATTAATACATGTTTTTATAAAACCTAAGGTGTACTTCTTAATCCCCTCATCTTTAAATCAGTATGGTTGACTAATTCACTTGATATGCAAATGTGGGTAAACACACACCCACAAACTCACACACAGACTTTTTTTTACCTCTGAGAGTCACTATAGAATCCAGTAAAATTTTGATGAATTATTAAAGTGAGTACATTAGTCCTTTTCATGATTCCTTTACCAAATAAAAACAAATGACCACAATCCCTCATGGTTTCTCATTGGGAGCAAACTCATCATCTAACATGCTGTGTATTTTAACTAAATATTACAGTATATACTATGTGGCTAAGAATGTTATTATGAAATTGTGGTTTTTATCCCTGATACAAATATCAGGCTAAAATAGCAACTCAATTGATTTGTTTATTAATCTTTAAGCTTTGCCTTCAATTTAATTATTAAAACACAGATCTTTTACCTTACTTGAGGGATCTACACTCATCTTCTAACCAGTTTCACCTAGAATCAATCTAAAATGAGGTATAATTACTAAATAAACTAGCATATGTCGGGAAGGCTTTGTCTAAGGTAGGTAATTTCACTCTAAACCAGGGATTGATCGCCCACAAAATGAATGCTGTTCCTCTCAATTCACAAACCCAAGGCAGGTATCAATAATTATCAGGGCCCTCCCTTCACAGTGTTGGAAGAAGCCCGATGATCTTCAGCAAAATGATTTGAGCAGCTACTGTCAATCGGTTGGAGTTGGTGTGAAGGTTAATCTCTGCTATCATTGCTCATATTTTTCCAAATTCACTTTGTTTTAGATCTAAACAAATAGTATTTGGTCTATAACCAAATTTCTCCTGGCGTGTCTTCTGCCCATGATTACTCCTGTGGTTTCCCTGCACACTGGTTATGAACCAGCAGGGATTCCATCCTTTCAGAAGCTAACACGACTTCCACGGCCACCTCAAATGTCTCTTCCTCAGGGGAAGCTGCATCTCCGGTATCCTCTAGCCAGCACTTCTTATCTGTTTTCCAGTTTTATTGAGATATCACTGATATGTAACGTGTGTAAGTTTAAGGTGCAGGATGTGATGATTTGATACATGTATATACTATGTAATGGCTGCCACATTAGGTTAGTTAACACCTCCACCCTCACATTAATTACTGTGTTTTGTGTGTGTGGTAGTAACATGTAAGATCTATTCTTTTTTAAACATCTTTCAAGTGTGCAATAGAGTATTGTTAATTATAGTCACCCTGCTATGCATTAAATTCCCCGAACTTATTCATTTTATAGCTGGGAGTTTGCCCCCTTTGATCAGCATCTCCCTTTCTCCACCCCTTGGTGACCACCACTCCACGCTTTATTTCCATGCATCCTAGCCAGCACCTCTTAGACACGGTAATGTTACTGCCTAAGTATTACTGTAAGAATTGTACATGTCGTAATGTACTGAAATGATTTGTTTATGTGTTTTATCCATTTCTCTCACTAATTTAAAATTCCTAAAGATCACAAATCTTGTCTTACTCATTTTGCATACCCAGCCCAAAGGCACTGCATATCATAAAGGCACTCAACAGAATCTTTTTAAGAGGAACCAAATGTATCCTAGCACATGTACCAGACAAAGACCTGCAAGTTGGTTTTGTGCATGTATGGGTGACTGCTTCGCTCAAGACTATACCATTCAACGCACTGTGGCGATAATCCTTCTGCAGGCAAAGCTGTCGTAGTTGTTACATTTTATAGCAGTGTATCATCAGTGCCACTGGAAAGTAGAAAAGGAGTTCCAGCGTCCAGATGTAGGAGTGGACACTAATTTAGGGGAGTGGATCAAGCATCTGGGAGACCTGAAGTAGTGCTCATGGAATCTGGGGTGAGGCAGTGAGAGGATGGAGATGGGGGAAGATGGCTGTCAGCACAGGATGAAAGTCCAGATTTCAATGAGGAGCCGCTAGGTCCATCTTCAGCCCCAAAGTCTGCCCCTTCCTTATCACTCTGCCCTACCAGCCTTGCTCACTGTTCTCATTCCCATGTTCTTCATCCTGCTAGTAAAAGAATATGTTTCTCATTTTCCACATTATGCTTCATTATAAACTGTTAAGTTTGCTAAAATTCAGAAGATTCCAAAACAATGCAAAGAAAATATAATGACTTTGACTACTTTTGCAGAAGAAAGGGATCTGATTTTTTTAATTTTTAAATCTTGACTAAGCCAGTGATTTCTGATGTAGCATAATTCATTTCTCAGAAGTTATTAGATTTTCAACAATCCATATGCAATGGGATTTGTCCATTTGCCGGTAGGTGTTTTCCAAACAAAGCTGTAACTGTTCCTCACCAAGTTCCAGAATTTACGTTCTTCACAAGCATACTCAACACATTTTTAAAAAATTTAAATTAGTTTGTGATAAAAGTCTATATTAATTAGCATGAGAAATTCTAAGGAATTCCAGACCCTCTAGAGATTTTTGTATGTCCCTATCGAGTTTATGGGAGAGATAGTTCTTTCAAACTAGGATATGCCCCAACAAATTCATGCAGCAACAAAATAAGGATAATTCATCTTTCTGGGTCATTAGTTTTACTCAATTAATAGAAATATGTTGCTTTTGTAATGAAAAAGAAGACTTGTATCCTGGAGTTTAAGAAAAAAATCCCCAAGATTTTAAAACTATCTTGATTGCAGGGAGTTATTTTCAGTAAATCAGCAGAATCCTGGGGCTCAGAGCTCCCTATTGTCTGTCATTAGAAATATGTCTGATGGAAGAGCGTAAAAAACACTAACGCTTCACTGTGAGTGAAACAAAGGAAATGCAGATTATTGAAGAACCAAGTTCCGACACCAATTGTACACAAGTTTAGGTAAGATTCACTGTACTTCCTATTTAATGTAACAACCTAGCCTCATAGTGGATATAATAAGCCCTCAATTAAATTTTGATGGAACTACTACACTGTTCGTTGCTAATATAGTAGATAGCAATTTTTAGTGTGAAGAAATGTGTTTATTACCAATAATTACATAAGATAACACTGGCTATATAATTCTATTATGTAAAAAAAGGAAACATAATTTTACACGAATTCATGCACAGTTGGAATCATAACTTGGATCTGCTGCAAGCTGAGCGTCCTTAAGGCTTGAGTTTATCTTATTTTCAAAATAAAATAAACTATGACTCTTCCACTCAATGGCACCAGCTTGTTTAATCAGAGACCACCCAGGATATGACACTTCTTACAGCCTTTGTTTAAAAGAGAATCCAGGCTAAATTTGTCATGGAAATTGTACCAAAATGGACACACACACCCCCACCTCTGCTGAAATCCTGGAAATTATATCAAAGTTCTGCTAGACAGTAAAGTGTATGGGAGACTATCATTCCTACTCATTTAAGTCAAAATGAGACAAGTAAATCTTTCTAAAAAGCTTTCCAAAGAGTTGGCCAAATGAGGAGAAAAAAAGGCTGTCCAAAAGATTTTACTTTTAAATGCATATTTAATTGGGTTCAGTAATTTTTGATAGAAAATTCATTTGATTCGCTTTCATCAATCAAATACAAAAACAATTTTAAAGATTTTTCTCAGATATTCTGAAGAAAACAGTGTACAAGCTGTATCCTGAAATAAAGTAGAAAATAACCTAATACAAGTTTAAACTGTTTCTTGAAGGTCATTTATTTCTGAATCTTATCAGAAATATAGATGAAAAGGCTTATATAACTGACGCTTCAATTTATATAGATTTACTTGCAAAATAAATATTAATAGAATTTATAATCCTAGAAAGTGAAATAGTTATTGATGAAGATATCAAGAGAGATAGCTAAGACTCAGCTGATTGGTTTTTTAAAAGTAGCTTACTAAAGTTATTTGCAAAATAATTACAAGATATAATCAGCCTGGCCAATGTATCCTCTTTTTTACAATTTTTATCTTTATTTCTTCACATAAATAATTTTTAGACTTGTCTCTGTTGTGTCTTGAAGTCTGTGTTCATATACACATTTGGACTTTACCAAACAGACCATCTGAGAACCAAGGAAGGAGACTGGCCCAGGTTTTACTTACCGGTTTAGTTCTACTATCAAGAGCAGATCCAACCCTCAGTCTAATTTCATCTAGCAGACCTAATGATTTTTTAGTACCAGCATTTCTCCATATGCTTGTTCTATTAAAATGCAGCATTATAATCTTCAGTGGCTGTTTTTAAGGACTACAATATGGACATATTGTGTGAGCAGATGTGTAGACATGTCTCTCCTTCCTGCATCTCTTTTTCTGAATACAAAGATATTTCTTTTTAAAATTTTTTATTTATTAATCTTTAGAGGGGAAAGGAAGGAGAGAAGGAGAGAAATATCAATGTATGGTTGCCTCTCATGGGTTCCCTGCTGGGAACTGGCCTGCAACCCAGGCATGTGACCTGACTGGGAATAGAACCAGGATCCTTTGGTTCACAGGCCCACCCTCAATCCACTGAGCTACACCAGCCAGGGTGATATTTCTTTATATGTGTTTTTGACTGAGTGTCTTTTTGCCTCTTATTCTCCTTTTATTTTCTCCCTCTGCACTGTCTTTTCACTTTAATAGGTTGAATAGAGAAGTATTTAAATATTATTTTTTCTTATAATATTATTCATTGTAGAACTATTTTAAGTGCTTCCAGTAGAAATATTAAAATACGAATCAGCTAGTGATAGCCATCATTATTATTTTGGTATTTGCTTCCAGTCTCTTTAATGTTTGTATTTAAGTATAGCTTAATTTATAAATATATGCAATTGTTTTAAAAACTTTGAAAAGCACATGATTTTCCAACCACTTTGCTGTATATCAGAATACTGAATATAAACTGTAATTGAAAAATTAAAACACCGATGCTTCAACCTGCAGTGAATAAGTATGCTTTTTCTGTATACCTGTTAATGTCTTTACCAACATGAGAGCCAAAAAATGAACCAAAGTCTGTATTCTTCATCACCAGCATTGTCATCATCTGATCACATCAACTGGTCAGCACTCCCATCATTCCCTTTCTTCCTTACCCTCCTTTTTCATGATGGCATATATCACAGCCTGCCAGACTATATACCTCTTGGTTTATTTATATATTATCCATCTTTCCTACTAGAATATGAGCTCCATAAACACAGGAACTTGGTTTGGTAATTCCTGCATTCTTAGACATTAGAATAGTGTCTAAGCAGCCCTCACTGGTGTGGCTCAGTGGATTGAGTGTCAGCTTGCGAACTAAAGGGTTGCAGGTTCAATTCCCAGTCAGGGCACATGCCTGGGTTGGGGGTCTGGTCCCTGGTTGCAGGTGTGTGAGAGGCAACCACACACTCATGTTTCTCTCCCTCACTTCCACTCTCTAAAAATAAATAAATAAAATCTTTAAAAAATGGTAAAAAGGAATAGTGTCTAAGCCAATAATGTGTATTCCAAAAATGTTTGTGGGATGGACGAATTAAATGTAGTTTCATATTTTTGGCACTTAAAGAGTAGTATTTCTATTTTTATCAAATAGTTTGTGGTTTAAAGTAGTATTTATTATAAAGATCCCCACTTTTTTCCTTTATTTTGGGTTATGATCTTTTAATTGGGGAGAAGAGGAAAGATTCCTCATAGCTAATCTATGCAAAGAGGACCTATGTAACCATAGACTCCTGCTCTGAATTACATGCAAAAAGAGACATTTCATGACTAATATATGATTTTTTTCTTTTTTTGCCTCTCCTTTTTTCCATTTATCAGAATAAAAATATTGAGACTATAGCTACCAAAGGCCGAAAGGTAAGCAGGATATAAATGTTTCCCAGTGCATAGCAGAAGGGATATCAAGATAGCAAGCAAAGTTTACACCACAATACAGAGCAACTTGAGTTTCAGAAGATGTCATCTGCCTAGTATCATCTCCACCAGCTTCACATTAAGACACGTGTTTCCGGAGTAACCCTCCGTTTCCAGTCACCGCTCATTGTGCTTGAATGCAGGCTTTGTCACCGGCCGTGTGGTCATGCGCAAGTCATTCAAGTTCTGTCATTCTCTATAAAAGGCCCATAGTTTGTTAAAATGATTAAATAACCCAATGCACCCAAAACACTTTCCTATGTATGGGTACATCATAAATGCTGAATAATATGACTGTTACATTAATAAATCTAGAGAGTTTTTAAGCTATAGACAGCTTCTTTACTACCTGGGTCCAAGTCACAGGAAGACAAATAAAATGAGTAAACAAATGAGCCACAATTGCTTTCCACTTGAGAATGCTTCCTCCAATTGGAGCAAGAGTGAAATCCATTAAAAAGAAAACAAATGAAATACAATAGAAAAAATCAATCTCTTGGCAAATCACTTACTAAGTCCCATGATACCATACTTCCCTGTTTTAACTTCTTTCTCTCTGGTCCTATTTTCTTTGTCTCCAAAGTTTCTTTCTCCTTCATCTGGTCATTAAATATTTACTAGAAACTCTCTTCTCATTATAAGGTCTACTGCAGGGTCTGTTTCAGGGAATCCAAGGTCTATTCCCTTTAAGGTCATTCACAAGCAATGCTCCAGTTACCTTCTCTGTGCAGTTGACTTACACATTTATATTGCTGGGCCTGGTGTCTCCAGAATTCCATATCAGCTATCCACTTGACTATTCTCTTGTGTGTCTCAAAGCTGCTTTGACTTAACACTTTCATAATACTCTAAATTTTTCTACCAGATCTGTCCTCTGTCTATTTCAGGTAATGGCATGACCATTCATCCAGTTAAATAAACCATAAAGTCATTTCTGACTAATTTCCCTCCTTTTCCTCTCTTATTCTAACACTGTATTCCATTGTTTTTTGCCTTCTGAGTATTTTTGGCATCTACCCACTTCGCTCCACCACCTTTGACCCAGCCTAGGGTATCACAATTCCTCGCCTGGCCTATGCCTCTTCGTGGTCGACTTACATTCATTTCCTCCACCACCCCAGACCGACCTATTCTCCAAATGTAGCCAAAGTGATGGTTTTCAATTGAGATCCAAATATGCTCCTAGGAGAAAAGTATAACTACTGAGTGCGGCCTCTAAAGCCCTACGAGATTTAGCTCTCATCTGCCTTACTTCAGGAAGGTAGGAAGTACAAGATAAGTACACACTTGTGTGTAGGGAGATCAATATGTTACTCTGGGTTCTCACAGCACATTTTAAGTGTTCCGTATCTATGTACTAAATATTCAAGTGAAGACACAGTCTCAGAGTAACAAAAAAGGTATTCAAGTATTCTCTTTTACCGTCCCTGTTTAAATCAAAAAGCCATTTTAAATATTTTCCTTCATACAGGGAGGGGGCAAAAGTAGGTTTACAGTTATTTATATGGAAAAGTAATACAATCAATAAATAATAATACAAGAATAAACTCTGTGTTTCACATACTCACAACTATAAACCTATTTTTGCCCCTGTATTATTTATAAAAGATTATCAATTTTTTTCTGTGGGATAACAGGGCCTTAAAATGTCCTAGAAATAAATATTTTTTCCTTATTCAAAATATTTTATTAATATTTTTCTCTTTTTTTGAATGAAATTTATTGGGGTGACATTGGTTAATAAAATCATATAGGTTTCAAGTGTACACTTCTATAATGCATCATCTGTATATTATGTGCTCATGTAAGAAACTGTGGTTCATAAAGGTTTAGTTGAGTGTAGCTCTTAAGGGTTTATAGTTTTCAGTCAGTCTAACTTAAATCCTAGTCCTGTCACTCATTAGTCATGTGACCTTTGAGTACTTAATCTCCATTAGCTTTGTTTTCTACCACTTTTTCTCAACCTATTTCATGGAGCCTAGGAAAGGTTTAAATAATATCAGACTTGTAAAGTACTTAGTACTATGTCTGCACTGTGCTAAGTAATAAACTCTTGCTGCTTCTGATCTTTCTGGCAGTATAGAAGAAAATGCTGGTGCCTACAATTTTTATTTCAATTCAATATGCTTTTAATTAAAAATAAATTAAAGTCTCATTCTCCTAGGGATATTTCCTACAATTTTAGATTGCAACATAACTTGCACTAAATATTCATTTGTTCTTACATACTCATTCTATTTTTTCTTTCAAAATCAATTTTATTGAGGTAAAATGTACATAAAATAAATACACCATTATTGGGTATATAGTTTGGTCAGTCTGTCATATATATACACCCCTGTGACCACCTCCACAATCAAGGTCTGAACCATGCCCAGCATGTCAAATAGTACCTTCATGCTTCCTTCCAGCCCTTTCCCCAGCCCCCGACAATCACTGATCTTTCTTCTGTTTTTATTGATTGTTTTGCTTAAGGATTCTATATAAATGAAACTTCTGTATCTATCTGCCTTCTTTCACTCAGGATAGTGTTTATGATTTGCCTATAGCAGTGACTCACTCTTTTATTGCTGAGTAGTATTTCATTGTTTGGACATACCCAGATTTGTTTAACCATTTATCTGTTGATAGGCATTTGAGTTACTTCAAGACTTTTGCTATCATGAACAGAACACATATATTTGTGCTTTAATTTCTTTCTAGAAAATAATGGGGTGGAATTACTGGTCATAGAGTTAGGTATGTATAACTTTATAAGACATTGCCCAAAGTTTCCAAAGTAGTTGTACTGCTATGCTTGTTTTAAGTATAACGTGTGATAATTACTTTGTTTCCTAAATTTTACAATTTTGTTTAAGGATTTGTTGATCTAGATTGTAATCTGACCACACAAGACATGTCTGAATAGCTCAGGTAAATGAAGAGGGAGTCCTGAGCGAGGTACATTTATATAAAAAGAAAACAAGGTGATGGTGGAATAACCAATCAATTTCTTAGTATGTTCTAAGTGCAGGATTTCAAACAGAGACTTCCAGTTTTCCTGAAAATGCTCTTTTTGGGGGTGAGGGAATGGCCAAATCTATACCAGTAATAACCATCTTTCCTATCCCACACAATTGTGTGAGTAAAAATCAATGGTCAATCTTTGCTGGAACATGATATAAACCAGTAGAAGCCAATTAACAAAAAAATGCTTTGTGGGTCTTGGGTGACTAGAAGGCTGTTTTGTAATGTATCTGTAACAACCTGTCTGAACATCTAAATCAAGAGTAAGTGAGTAAAGTACACAAGTCACCCTACCCATTGTCTCCATCATTACCTATATCATCTAGAAGAATTTTATGAAGTATCATCTAGGTAAAATTGTCCTTAATTGAGATTTATGTCTCATATCTATGCTTGCTGATGTAAATTGTGGGAAAATTGGATTGATTCCCCAGAATACTTGATTTAAACACACACACACACACACACACACACACACACACACACACAGCCCTTTCCTATAAACAAAGACAGGGGTTCAGTTATCAAATCCAGATACTACATCTCTGCTTCCTCTTTACTTCCTTACTATCTTGTGCTATTCTTAGTTTAGTGCAGAATACCATACATGTCAAAAAGTGAGAAGTCTTAGGAGCACAGGAAGGCGACAGACTACTTACTTCAGTTGAGTCATCTTCAAAGAACACTTGGATGGTGCATTGCTATGCTTCTTAAATAATTAAGGGTAAGAGCAACCTGGTTTAGCAAGGGGATGATGTGTTCGGGGCATGACGATTGTTCCCATCACCCTTCCACTGACTTCTCTCCAGCCTCAAAGCTCTTCATTCAGCTCCCTTCTTCCTCCCACTCCCCAGGATCCAGGAACAAGCCAGACCACAGTTTTTATAGTGCTATACTGCTCTACTGCCAGGGGCATTCAATGGGTGTGAAAGTTCCCAATTACAAATTTATTTCCCCCAAAACACCTTCTCTTGACATGTTATATACAATTGTTATAATTCACCCTCAATGTAGAAATGTTTCCTCATGGGTAACAACGTACTTCCTCATGCAATGTGTCTAGTATCCACTGTACTAACAATGTTAATGTACTTGTGTAGAACATATCGCTCAGGGTTTTTTCCAGGCTTGTCTGCATGTCCAGGCATTGAATCTTATTACATAATTATCCTTTTTTTGGAATTGAATTTGTGTGTGTATGTATGCATGCATGTATATCCTAGATTACATGGTCACTTTTGTTTGTTAATAATAAAAAAACTTCTTACTTCAAAGCATTTTAAAATAAATATAGGGGAATCAGAAATGCTCACTAACGTGCCTAAGTACAATGCATACGTGGTTCATATAACCATGGCATCTGAATGCTTTCTGGTTATTACCAGGCAAAGATTGCTATTCGATCCATGTTGCAGTTATTAGCGACATTACATAAACTGCTCCAGGGAAAATCACCTTATGCTAAGTCAATTATCTGTGTTTCAATTCAATTTAAAAGTGTAGTTTCATAATGCAATTATTTACACTAAGGTATCTTCCAATGACACATATTTTTTACATTTTATTTTTTTATTTTAATTGTTGTTCAAATCCAGTTTTCTGTCTTTTACTCCCATCCCAGTCCACACCCCCCAGTGCTCCCCACCTCCCTCCCATTTCCACCCCCCTTAGTTTTTGTCCATGTGTCCTTTATATTTGTTCCTGTGATCCCTTCCCCTTTTCCCCTGAAATTCCCTCCCCTCTCTCCTCTAATGACACATATTTTAATGAAAAATCTTTTATTAAAATATACTTTTTAAATTATCATTTTATAATTTTTTATATTTTATAATGTATATATTAATTTATACAACTTCTAAAAATTCAGGAAGACTGCTTTCCAGATGTTTGCAGTTTTGGTTAATTGTTATACATGAAATATGTTGGGGCTCAGTAAATGTTAAAAACTTCATACTGCGGTCATTAACATGAGTGACCTGAACTCTTTTCTGACAGTTTACCATAATGATTAATTATTGCCATTCTGAAATCACAATTTCACACTGGATTTCCTGGGAAGGAGGATAAAAATCTCCGCTATTACTGTATATTACACACTGACTTAACTTGACTTTGCTATTGAATGTTAAATAAACTTTCTCCTTCCAAGTAATTTAATATTACTTTTCTTGTTATTGCATTAAGCCCCTATTTTCAGCATATCATGTGCAATTTATAAAACTATCATGCATATGCATAATGAGATCAAAGTTAACCAAAAAATATCTGATTCCCTCATAGAAAATCTCAATGATACATGATTTAGGTTTGTAAATTATAATTATATCCAGCACTTTGGGCTTTGTCTTATCGGACTCTAAAAGTACTTGGCAAAATGCCTCCTAAAGCACATCCACAATTTTCACCAATTATTATTTGCTGAAGCAAGACAGAAAACAAATCCAGTACATGCAGGCCCCCTGGCCAACATCACTTGAAATAGCATGATGAGTTGGTGAAGTAAACCTGCAAGAACTCGGTCATTTCAATTCATTGCAGCCCGCTGCGCTGGGGTCATTTCCTGCTTCACCCTGACTGCCTAAAACAACAGGCTGGTAAGCTTCACATCCACAAACTCTCTGAGGACACAGCGCAACGCCAGTGTTTTCAACAGTGGAAATGCCTGTACAAATGTCCTAATCATTTTAATATACACCTGAATCGTATAAAATTTTAGTTTGAGACTAGATATTCAAAAACATTTTTTAATATCAATATTTTAAGTAGGCTATCTTAAACATGAAGGCCATTTTGTTCCCTTTTGAAAAATGTTTAAAACTGTTTTTAAATATTTAATTTTTAAAAAGGACAGAAGATAAGTAAGTGAACTGCCTTTTAAAACATTTATATCAATTTACTTTCTATCATCTATCCAAGTCCACTATGCCAAGAAACACCTAACAATCAGCATGTTAGAGATTTATTGTATTTCCCAAATTGGTCATAAACAAAGCCAAGCCCAAGATACCAGTGCAGCAAATGCTATGCTCAGTGAACTTACTGCATACGCAGGAGGGACTTTTGCTCATTATGCGAAACATTTCAAAGGAACCCCACTCCCTCCCCCAAATCAACCATCTACTGTTATTGAGTAACTGTAATGGTCAGAGGTGTGCAGCAGCATGAATAAAAATCAGCTTACATAAAAGTGTACTATACCTATTGCAAGGCTACGCTTCCAAAACTTGTAATTGATTCAGTGAGTGTAGTTGGGCCTGGAGAATATGCACATTTAAAGAGTTCTCACAGAATGCTGATTCTGCCAGTCCACATACCACACTGGGATTAGGCAATATGAGTAGCATCTTCTTTCTAGAGCTCTCAGCCAGACATGATACATCACTCCTATGTCCTCCAAAAACATTCTTACTTAATCACATTCTACCTGGGACCATAATTTTTGGTACCTATTAATCCATTTACTAAATTTTGAATTCTCTGAGGGTAGGGCTTTACCAGCATTATATTCCTCATAGAACTTTGCATAGAATATCGGGTATTTTAGATTTTCATATATTTGTTTAATTTAAAAAAATAGAAAGAAATAAAGGACATATTAATTCCTGGAGAACTAAAAACAAAATGAACATAATAGCCTAGCTAAAGACTCAATATAGAATTATCTACCTATGTTTCAGAGTAAAGGGGGAAAAGTTGTGTAAGCTCTCTATACAAAGCAATGCTTTTACTTCTTAAGCACTTTAGACGTCACTATCGTCCTTATATTTCACATTCGATGCTATAATAGGACTGATTATACCAAGGTCCTGGTGAATGAAGACTAATAGGGATGAAGTGAAACTTGCTGCTTTCCAATCCCCACGGAATGAGATGTCTTTGAGGATAAAGGAAATGAGAACAGAATCAAGTGCCAGAGTGAAATCAGTTGTGATTCTAATCTCTTGAAGCTGACTTCATCAGAATGCCTGTATCTTGTTCCCCGATCTGGCCTTTCAGACAAGCACACACAAGCAAACTGAAAAGCTTAGATATAGTCATGACATCATAAAGTGTAGCAAGACAACATTCCCCAAACATTTGAAATGAAAACTTCCTTTGAAAAATGAAAAAACCCCATAACATGAAGAGAATAAAGGATTTCCTCAAGAACATCAGAATTAGATGTACTTTAATCCACACGTACCCACACAGCATAATCTTTTTGCAAAAACTTAACTATCTTGTAATCACAGCTCTTTAGTCTACAGTGCATTTCGAAAGACACTGTCAATTGTATAATCATTAAAAACTTTGACATGTATGGTATGACAAAACAGTTATTATTTTTAAAAATTCCTCTGTAGATACAGCTTGTATAAAGTATTGTGATGAAACAGACAAATAACCCTCAAAGCAAATTGCCTAGAAGACATCCTATTACAGAAATCTCTCTGCAGTTGGTAAAATGGGTCCTGGCTACCAATCGCTGCTCAGTGTGCATGCTATTAGAGATGCCACCCTGAATTTTGAAGTATTAAAATCTCAGCCAGCATTTGACTCCCTACAGAATAATTCCATATCTCTTCATATTGCAAACAAGGTCCTTAACTCTTATCCCCCAAATTAGCCCTCTAAATTACTACATTATTTTGTGGGACTTGAGCCACACCTAAAAATATCAAGTCCTTGCAATCTTCTTTTCATTTGCAGGACAGATGGTGGCAGTGGGGGTGCAGCTCCCTCTCGACTCATCACTCTAATTATTGAGTCCTTGCCTTGGCTGTTAGAGGAGCCAGCCTAAGTGCTGCTTCCTCTATAAAGATCCCTATCTGCATAGGAAAAATTACCGTTTCATCCACTATATTACTCTGGGAGTTAAAACAAAGGTTTTGTTATGGAAAATGTCAACATGTTTACAAGTAGAGAGAATATATGAATCCCTATGTGCCCATCACCCAGCTGTAATGACTGCAAACACCTTGTTCCATATATAAATCACACTTTTCCCCTCCATACAATTTTAAGACCAATCCTAGATATCTTATCATGTCATCCAAAAACATTTCAGTGTGCACAGACTTCTTACAAGACTTTCCCTGTATCAGTGGTCACATCACATTATAAGTAATTTTTTGCATGTCTATGTCTCCCACTTGAAAGCCGCACCCATGTTTTATTCCTACTTAAGTTCCCAACAATTGGAATAGTACCAGGCATATAGTCAAAATGTGTTTGTTGACAAAATAATGAATTTTTTTCCTTCATTTATTCAACAAATTTGTATAAAACACCCAATAGGAAGTATCAGTAGCTGGGTCCTGGAGATAGCAGCAAACAAAACAGGCAAAGTTCCTGTGCTCAGAAACCTTCTCTTATAGTGTGGGAAGGTATAATAAACTGATACATTTATAACAAGTATGTGGTGAGGATGCTTGGAAATACAGTAAAGTACTGTGACAAAGCTAAAAGGTACCTGAGGTATGAAGCGGGGATGCTGTTTTGTATGGGATAACCCAGGAAAACTTCTCTGATAAGGGAACATTGATCAGAGACCAACCTGAAGTGAGGATCACGTCAAGGGTACATCCAGGGACAGGACTTCCAGGGAGACACCCACACAGTTCTGAGATGAGAGTTAGCTTGGTTAGCTGAAGGAACAGAAAGGGTGCTGGTTGGGTAAGGGCAGAGTAAGGGATGGGGAGAGGGGTGGGAGATGAGGTCAGAAAGGGGGCCACGTAGAGCTATGGCCATGAAAGGAACCTTGGGTTTCACTGCGTGAGACAGGACTCAGTTTGAGCAGAGGAGTATCACGGTCCTCTGACATCAGGTGGACCACTCCAGCTGCAGAGTGGACAATACAATGCAGTGGGGCAGAAGAGGAAGGAGAGACCGGTTCAAGGCTCTGCAATGTTCTGGAGGAGAGAGACTGTGGCTTGGTATGGACGGTGAGACAGAATTTCATGTAGAATGTGTGAAAATGAGACACAGGGGACTCCATGGGTTTGACTTTAGCAACCGGAAGAATAAAATTGCCATTTACTGAGATGGCTAGGGGGGCGGCGTTGGACATCAGAAGTTTGTTTTGAGTCATGAGCAATTTGATGTCTATTAGATGTCCAATTGGAGATACTGGGAAAGCGGAGGGAATTTGGGTTAGATATAAGAACACATAAAATGTTAGGAGTCATACATAAAGGCTTCTCCAGCCTTGGGTTTGGCTGAGATCATCTAACACTAGTCAGAAATTATAAAAAGCTGAGATAGGGAATATGAGAAGGTAATGATGATGTTTGAGTGAATATTTTGTCTAAGGTTACAAAATAGGAACATTAGATGCTTTTCATTTTGTTAGCTGTAGGGATGTATTCTGTACATGTGAAATCCTATATATCATATATTATAAGTAGGAACATATTCTATTGTACTGCTGTGGATTAAATATAAAGCAACATTATCCCACATATAAATTAAAAAGTACCAAATCTAAAACCCATAATAAAAAAAATGCCCCCAAATTGAAGTCTGAAAAATAATTTTATTTTGAGTGCAGTTGTAAATACCAACAGGCTTCAATAAATCTATCTAGCTTTAACTGTGGACTAAGTCAAAAGACTTTAAATTAGCTCATATTTTTAACTTTTCAATTCATTGCTTTGTCATTAGTTGGTATGACTTATGAGATGTGGTAATAAACTTAAAATATTTCAAGATTTACATTTTTCCTTCTTTTACCAAAAACTGAACTTATTAATTTTTAAATTTGTAATTATTCATTGTAGTACCGGAACCATAAGCCAAGGTGACCCAGATGTTAATAATTACAAAAACATTTAAGGAGTCATATCTGTTCAAATGGTTAAAATTTAAAATATTTCCTATAAAAATCTGACTTCGACAGTGTCTCTCCCTCTCACTGTGCATTCCACTCCATGTATAGTCTGCTGGGGGCAGCAAGAATATTCTGTAGCTAAGGTAAAGAGATGGAGGACTATAGGAGAAAACTCTTCTTCCCGTGCTACTCACAATGTTTTTGACTCAAATACATGTGAGTCAAAAGTAATGTAACAGAAGCCTGAACAGTAAGAGAAAATACTGAAAAGAATCTTATTTAGAATCAGATATCACAAAAGCACTTAGAACCAGCACTGCAGTTAGGAGGGAATGAGGAGCCAGGAATCCATTAAGAAACAGACTCTCTGTGGATCCCGTGTGCCCCTAGACAAGGGCCGCACTGAGTGCGTGGGGCTGGGTGCTGAGGACCTAGCCAAGCGCAGTAGAGACTGCGAGAGCAAGTGACAGCTGCTCTCCATCCTCAAGGATATTTTGTGGAAATTAATGTTTTCTAGCAGAGGTTTTATTTAACAGAGTTTCTAAATGAAGCAAAAAGAAGAAGAAGAAACACAAGAGATATTAGAGATGCAGCACGGAACTTTTAAAAAATAGTAAGAATTTTGAGGATTCCTGGAACCCCACTGAATGTAAGAAATCATGTGCAAAAAATTTTTCAAAGTAATAAAACTACTAAGGATTTTTTATCCTTACTCAAGGACATGCTCATTGATTTTAGAGCGAGAGTCAGGGAGGGAGAAAAACACTGATGTGAGAGAGAAACAGCAATCGATTGCCTCTTGTACTCTGAGTGGGAACCAAACCTGCGACTTAGGTATGTGCCCTGACCAGGAATCAAACCTGCAACCTTTCAGTTTATGGGGGAAAGTTCCAACCAACTAAGCCACACTGGCCAGAGGGAGAATTTTTAGCTTTTAATTTTCAGTATGGTGCTGAAGAACTACTGTTATTATATCCCCTGCAGTCTAAGAAAGCGCCTTGTGTGATCCATGAACGCACATGTGAGAATCCCATCTTGATTACGTAGTCGACGGGAATAATGAGAAACAAATATTTAGATATGATCACCCACAGAAATCCTGTCAACCATCAGCTAGAAATTTATGAGATGCTTACAATTACTTTGAATTCAACTCTAATAGTAATACAATGACAAATTTTCAAAGCAGCAGCAGGGACAGAATGGGAAATGAGTAAGACAATTTGCCACATTTTCAGCACTATGAACTGCCGCCTGCTTCCGCGATGGGTCTGTCTTGCCCAGTGTGCAATAGGTGTCTTTTCCCAAATGTGCCCATTAGAATTCTGTAGAAGAGAAAAATCATTCCTACACTGGATATATCGAGGTTTAAAATGCTATCAGATATCCTTCCTCTGGAAACTTTTAAGTTCAATCCTTTTATAGCTTTTGTTTGTTTTTAAGATTTGTCTCCTTTAAAATGCCTCTAGTAGTCTTACAAACACTTACATAACTTTTTCTTTCCATTCTTCTAGTTTTTCCAGTACACCTGCTTCCCAGTGACTTGGCAGAAATGTTGTAAGAGAGGCTAATATGACTTTCCAATGCTTAAAAAAATTATTGAAAAGAGCTCATTCAGTGTGTGTCACCTTTATAACATAGTAGCATGTGGCACTTTTTACCTAGAAGGGGCACGGTTAATTTTTGGTGCATGAGCTGAACACAGTAGATAAGAAAAGCATCTAATTTCCAATGCAGTTATGCTATTTTACAACTGGGAAACAGAACACGTCACCGTTGTGCTCCCTGAAGCATTAAATTAAACTATTTTACCACAAATCTCAAAGCAACACATGCTAGTAATAGTAATAAAATTATGAAACAATTTAGTCGATACATTTACTAGAACATCTATAACAATTAACATGGCCAAATGAGAATACGACCCTTAAAGATATTTGCCATAAGTATGGCTTTTGTGACCCTAATTTTACCAAGTGTTTTATATTTACATTTCATAGAGAAAAAACAGGAAATAGATTTCTTTTTGAAGTATTATGAATAATTCTTTCATTTCATCATTTGTCTCTGGATCATACACTCTATTCATTTGAAAGGGGTTGATTTCCATTTTTTTCCTAAGAGGTGCCTACGAGGGGCCACCACCACCCAGAGAGCGTGGTGAGTGGAAGGTGATAATCACCCAAGTGCATATTCATGTTCATATTTCATTTTTCCAAGAATACCTGTTAGTTTTAGGAATTCTAATCCTTCTTATCTTTGTTTCTGTAATGTATGTTATCATTCATTTTAACTTTTAAAACATTCATTTGAAATGTTATCAGTCCTTCACCTTCAGAGAACCTAAAAAAAGCAGAAAAAACATCTTCTGTCTTTTCTGTTCTCCATTCAATAAATCTCATTTCTAAAAGAAACTATGCCCATAAGCTGAACATAGAAATTGTTTTCGACTATGTACAAAAATCCAACTACCCATTGTTTTATCATTTCTTTTTCATTCTATTGGTTAGGCTGAAGTTCAAAGAGAATGGTGAGCTGATAGCGTGAGAAGAAAAAATAGACTGAGACCTAGGTCAAATTATTTCACTCACAGTGTCAGCAAGAAAGCAAGCGCAATCCGTGTACTGTCATGGAGTATGGCACTCAAACCCAGCGTCTGGGAAGTCCTTCTGCTCCCACACCAGCTCAAGTCCTCATTATCTGTCGTCTACACGATTGAAATAGCCTCCCAACTGATCTTTCTATTTTCAGTCCTTTCTCCTTTATCTCTAACCCACATTTTACAATGCACCAGCTTTAGCCTCTAAAACAGACACTGTACCTATTAAAAATCCTTAGATCGATCATTTTCTATGGAATAAAATCCCAAACCATGCCACTATGTTGGCCAAGGCTCTCCTCTCTGTAATACCATCCCAAGTCTGCCTCCCGCCCCACCTCCACTCTGGTCCCTTCTGGGCTCCAGCCTTGTGGCCATTTACTGTTGCTCAGCTTAAGAATTTGGATCCTCCTCCCTCCTCCCCAGTTCTGCAATGTCTCACTCTCTCAGACACGTCTGAAATGCTACTTCCTTCAGGATGCTTTCCCTGATCTTTGATCTCTGCAAAGAATCAATCTTTCCTTTCTTTGTACTATGAAGGCACAAAGGAGATGAGTATTTCTCTTTCTCATGACATTTGTACATCTGCTTTTATCTGTGCTCTATTAAAGCTAGTTCTTCTCATCCCTGGGTTACAAACTGCTTTGGTTAGGAATAAATTTCAGTAACTTCTTCAATGTCTTTTAATCTGAATACTAAATAAATGTGGGATAACTGGATGGTGAAAAAAACATTTCAAATTAATTCAGAGATTTTTTCTATAGCATTAGTATTAACTCTTGAAATGGCTAAGTTACTAGATTCCATAGCTGAATATATGTAACATAGCTTTAATTTGACTTTTAAAAATTGAGTACTGAGAAAGTGAACATTATACATTTGAAAATGAAATTCTGTATCTCTGATGCCTGGTTATTTTCTACTTGATTAAACAAATATTTTTGCCATTTCTGCTATCCACAAAGCTTTAATTTTGTGTGTATTTATACATTTCATCGCAGGTTACAAACTGGGGGCCTGTGGGCCAAGTGGCCCTTGAAATCACACGTTATGTGGTTTGGCCCATAGAAAGTTTAAACAATTTTTGAACCAACACTAAAAAATTGAAATATTTTGCATGCAAATTTAGATTTCTACCTTTCTTGAAAAACAAAGCCTAGCACTTCTGGGCCCATATGCTGGTAAAGTAACACGTGTGTTCAATTTTCTACAGTCCTCACCATTCATACGTCACGGTGAGTACAAATGAACTTACTTCCCATGCAGAATTTTCCTGGCCCTTCCACATATTTTGAATTTGTGGCCCTGGTTAACATAATTGTTTGTCTTCTTCATTGGTTTAATATTTTTTATGAAGTGCTATAATTTATAAAGCTGGACTTTAAAGCCACATTGTTTTTAACTTTATTTTATTATTTGGCCTTTTCTTTATTTTTTCAGAATATAAATATTGTTGCCAAAGGAATAAAAGGACATATTAATCAGTCAAGTGAGAAGGTGGTAGGGTTTGAAATGTCACCTTTGTTGCCATGTCACAGAATTAATATTTGATTCTACTGCACTAAAAGTTTGTATCTGAACAATATAAAATTGAAATGATCATCTAAAGCTAGTAATCCTTAGTTCTTACTTGCTAATTGATAAGACAGTCCAGACATATTCAGGAATGCTAATGCCCTGAAAGGTGTTTCTAATAGACTTATAAAGGACCGTGTGTTTAGGTAACCTTCTAACCCCTTCCAGTGCAGGTTAGTGGAGTCGTTTACACAGACTGGTGGCTGGCTTCAAAGCTGGGGTCTGGGGAGTGCCCGGAATGCATCCTTCCGCAGTCTCTCAGTCAGTCCACTTCAATTAGTCTCATATTTACTCTCTTGTGCTCATTCACATTTCATTTTTGAAGGCTGAGACAGGCTGTCTCCATCTGTCATAGGGTTAAATAACCATCTCCAATTTCAGGAGATTCAATGAGCTAGAAAATACAGCTGTGATCCAATCAACTTTTGAAGAACACATTTATATAGCAACTAAAGAGCAACCTAGAAAAGAAAACATTGTCCGTTCTGGTTTCTGTGAATGTCATTACCATCTCATACAAGACACGACTGCATGTAAAGGTGAACCTCAGAGACTTCTTATGCAGTTACATCTGACTGACCCCTCCCAGACACCCAGAAACCTCCACTGAACAAATTCTTTCCTGTAAGATGCATGCATTTGTTAGATAAAATGGAAATTTAATGTCATCCACATTGCCATTCTGAAAGTCCCTCTTCAAAATGATATCCAGCCATACTACTAGGACCTGGAATTTTCTGTTTTAAAGCTGTCAATAGTATATGTGAGCTTTTCTAGGATGGTTTTTGTGTCCAAAGTTTTTGAGTTTCTGTCCTAATTCTGGCTGCTCATATTTAGCATGTACATGAGCATTCCTCACTCTATGAATTCAGCAAAATTATACATCTCTTGAAAGTAAAGGAAATCACAGGTCTCAATACTTGCCAAAATAACTTTGTAAAATATAGTGTCAGGATTAGTCATCGTAAGAATAAAAGTATATTAATATAATTACAGTATATCATAGACTGATATAAATTATAAATTAAAGTATTTAATTATATAAAATTATAGACAGCCCTATAATTGGGGAATTTTAATAGAAAAAGGCAAGATATATTATCAAGAAAATTCATTACTTATTTGGCTTCTTGAGGATTCTATTAATCAAAGAGCAGTAAATTCACTAAAATAAACATTCTTCATAAGGCCAATATGGCTCCATAATCCAGCCCAATCCGAGAAAGGTTCTCTGATAAGTCTGAAAATATATTTCTTTGCTATTCATCTCCTCATGTGCCAAACATGCAAGCATAGAAGCACCTTTATCTAGAAGCTAAGTAAACTGTACAATGTGTTGTTAAATTCTAGGCCTGGGTAACACAAATGATGAACACTCCTTACATATTCAGGAACGGTATATAGGAAAACAGTAAAGGGGTGTTATTCACCCTGTACATTCAGGGCATAGTGAATTACGAAGTGTACAACAGTGTACTCTGTTTATCATTCTATGCAATAGGGGAGGTGAGACTACATAGGCATCGATTTATACCTGCTTTATTATAAAAGTAAATGTTCATCAGCAGTATGTGAAGACAGTACTTCATCAAAACTTAAAAATTTAAACTTGAGTATGTTTCTTAACACGCAGTTACCCAATAGATTTGTAATCTACGTGGCTTTGCTGCTACAGACGGCATTCTATAACTACTTGTCTTCTAAAAACGGCCACCTCTTAGAAACAGCACAATTGTTTATGCTTATGTTAATAAATAAAGAAAAATATAAATACATCTTTAAATAATTCATCATGAATTTTTACATTTCAAAAACCTTAACTCAGTTATAGGTACTAAAGTATTTTGAAAATGTTTCTATACAATTATGGTGTCTATTTCAGAATAACTTTAACATTGAGACTTTTTTCCATTTGCTTTTACAGAATCATTAATGTTTGGTATAGAATTGACCACGGTTTGAGAGTTAATGTAGCAACCACAACCGACAAATACAGAAATCACAGCTCAGCAAGTGTGAGAACTGCTTATAGTCATGTAGCAAAGTTATGGGTAGGACCACCGGAGGGGCCAAGTGCAAGAGATCGGCAAGTTAGTTATCATACCTTGCAGTTTTGTTTTGCTTTTGCAATTGTATTTAGATTTATAACAGAGCAAGTCCAATCCTTTCTGCAATGATTAGTATCATTGGGAAGTTAGACAATGTGAATGCCAACAAATGGGTTTTTTAAAATGATGACAAAGGCAATTTTAACATCCATATATTTTTCCCTGATAAAAACTGTGAAAAAACAATTGAGAAATCTACAACACCCATTCATGATAATAAAGCAGTGTAGTTTCTCATGGGCTCACCAAGTCCAAATTAGCTCCAAACTCTATCTGCTTAGCCCTAATCAGTGTTTCTCATCTAAGATGAATGTGCAACTAATGGAAGCAATGTGAGCTCATAAGTGGATTTCTGTTCTATATCTTCTTGATACTTCTTTTTGAAAACACATGCACACACACACACAACGTGCACTACTCCATTAACCACATGGGATGTGATAGAAATTACTTTAAATTAATCTTACCCTGGAAGAATTAGACAACTCAAAGACAAAACAAAGAGTATATTGTTACTTTTTAATGTGGTTGAAATACAGATTTTCCTGTTTCCTGGGTAAAAAAAAAAAATTAGCTGTGTGTTAAAAATTTAAAAAAAAACCCTACTATGGATGTGACTATTACAAATAAAACCAGGTAGAAGAGTTAAAAATGAAAGATAAAAATCTATTTTCCTAAAAAATGTCTAAAATAATCAAAAACACTATTTAACTAACCAATCGCTTTGAAAAAGATGAAGAGTTTCCAAGTCCACTAATATAAATGAAATACATATTTACTTGGAATCTACATTTCTAAGAATAGCCAAATAGGACATTATTTATTTTACTCTATTACTATAACATGCCATCCTTATTCATAACAGCCTACATTTATAACTTACCATTAAATGAGACACTCAGTTTTTTGGCTACATCGCAATGGAGGGAAGCAAGAGTAAAAATAATCTAGTAAAGCAGTAACCCAGAATGTACAAATACGTCCCTTGGAACACACTGTATGATTTCAATTTTATTGCCTGGACACAATCCAGTGACGAGAAAGGGTTTCCAAAGGCACGCAGGGTTAAAAAGTCTGCAACTGAAAACATTTGTATAGATATATAAGAGTCCTCTGGTATAAAAGACAAAAAGCACCCTACTTGTACATGGGACATCCTATCCCTTACCCAGAACTGGAGGAGCATATGCAGTTCACCTGGTCAGCTGAAAAGCAGGGGCCTTCTCACTGAGCTGACACAGTGCTCTCCCAGCAGCAGTGTCTCCTCTGCTGTGACAGTGTTCAAAAATACTGTCAGGTTTGTGATTTGGGGCCTCTAGGAGAACAGAGATCATTCTTAAAGTAAATCACTATTGAGTTGTAGGGAACCCCTGACACAGCGATAAAAACAAATGATTTCTGACAAGAACCACTTGTAGACTTGGGAAAAATCACTAAGAGCACCAACTTTATGTAGAACCAAAGTTATTATACCTTAAAAAAATGTTGTTGGCCCATACTATTCAGAGTGAACTACGGTGTCAAGATAATTCCTATTAAAATACCAATGTCATATCTCACAGATCTAGAACAAATATTCCACAAAATTTTATGGAACCACGAAAGACCCTGAATAGTCTCAGCAATCTTGAGAAAGAAGAACAAAGTTGGAGGTTTCACATTACCTGATATGGAATTATATTACAAGGCCATTGTAATTAAAATAGCATGGTATTGGCATAAGAACATGCATATAGATCAATGGAACAGAATAGGGAGCCCAGAAATAAACCCATGCCTTTATGGTCAATTAATATTTGACAAAGGAGGTAAGAACATAGAATGGGGTAAAGACAGTCACTTCAATAAATGGTGTTGGGAAAATTGGACAGATACATACGTAAAAATGAAACTAGACCACCAACTTACACCATACACAAGCATAATAAACTCGAACTGTATTAAAGACTTAAATGTAAGTCACAAAACCATAAAAATCCCAGAAGAAGACATAGGCAGTAAAATCTTAGACATTTCTTGTAGCAATATTTTTTCCCAATAATCTCTGTCGGCAAGGAAACAGAGGAAAATTAAATACGCGGGACTACACCAAACCAAAAAACTTTTGCATGGCAAAAGAAACCATTAACAAAACTAAGAGAGAACATACTGAATGGGAGAATGTATTTGCCAACAACATGTCTGGTCAGGTGTTAATTTCCAAAGTACATAAAGAACATTTACGACTCAAAACCAAGGAGACAAACAACCCAATTTAAAAAATGGGCAGAGGACCTGAATAGACATTTCTCCAAAGAGGACATACAGATAGCCAATAGACATGAAAAGATGCCCAATGTAACGAATCATCAGAGTGATGCAAATTAAAAGCACAATGAAATATCATTTCACGCCAGTAAGAATGGCTATTGTAAATAAGAACAAACAACAAGTTCTGACAGGGATGTGAAAAAAAGGGAACACTGGTGCACTGTTGCTGGGACTACAATTGAACTGCCTTTTGAACCAGTGATTGCGCTTCTGGGAATATACCCAAAGGAACCCAAAACACTAATTTGAAAGAATACATGCACTCCTATGTTCATAGCAGCAGTGGTCACAATAGCCAAGATACAGAAACAGCCCAAGTGCCCATCAGTAGATAAGTGGATAAAAAAGCTGTAGTATATGTACATTATGGAGTACTACTCAGCCATAAAAAAGAAGGAAATCTTAACTTTTGTGACAGTATTAATGGATCTGGAGATTATAATGCTAACTGAAATAGGCCAGTCAGAGAGAGAGAAATGTCATTTGATCCCACTTATGTGTATAATGTAATAAACAAAATAAACTAGGTAACAAAATAGAAACAAACAGAAGATTGTGTGGAAC
This sequence comes from Carollia perspicillata, assembly GCA_004027735.1. Taxonomy (NCBI): domain Eukaryota; kingdom Metazoa; phylum Chordata; class Mammalia; order Chiroptera; family Phyllostomidae; genus Carollia; species Carollia perspicillata. The sequence continues at coordinate 45,886 of PVKM010005138.1, forward strand.
GGACTGGCAGCCATCAGAGGGATAGGGTTGAGGGACTGAATGAAAAATGGTGAAAGGATAAGCTATATAGACACAGACAACCCTGTGGTGATAGCCAGAGGGAAAGGATGATGGTGGGGTAGGCGGAGGTGGGCAAAGGTGGGAAAATGCAGACGGACAGAGACTTTGGGTGATGGGTGCACATGACGGAGTGTGCAGGTGGTGTACACTTGAAACTGGTATGATTTTATGAACCAATGTCACCCTAATAAATTCAAATATATACATATATACATACACACATACATAACAAAAAAAGGAGGCCAAGTTGGATCATGCCTGAGCTTCCAGCCTAAAGAAAGAGGCTCTCCTCCTAGTGGGAAATGCAGAGAGTGTCCCTGACCTTGCTAGGACCCTGGGGAAGAGAAAGGTTATTCATGCCATGGGAAGGCTCTCAGGTCTCAAGCTCTGACAGTTCCCAAGGTTTCCGAAGTCCAGCAGAAGAAGGGTTAAAAATAGAAATGCCAATATAGCAACAGTGCCTGTGGTCCTGGGGTTCTTTTAAAGAATAATGTGAAATTAGAAACCAGAGCGGCAGCTATTCCTGTGCTTTGATACAGCAGCTAGCAAATAAGTCATGGAAAAGGACACAGTCTGAGGGACTAGAGGGTTCTGTCGATAGTAATATAGTGTACAATCTTAACAGGCTCCTCACACTTACTTAAAAAAATATCTCAGTTGGGGAGCTGGGGGGAAAAGCTGAAGGGATTAAGAAGTACAAACAGAGAGTTACAAAACAGTCGCAGGGCTGTTACAGTACAGCCCAGGAATGTAGTCAATAGTATTGTCACCACTACATATGGTGGGTGGGTACCAGATTTACCAGGGTGATCACTCCATAAATTATACGAATATCTAACAATTATGTCATGCACCTGAAACTAATATAATAATTTACATTAACTGTAATTTAAATTATTTTTAAAAATTTGAAAATAAAACAAGGACCAAGGCAAAAAAATACTTCCTTTGAAATAAGAAAACAGAAGTAATAGAAAGAGTAACGCACTAGGAATTCTCTTTCTGATGTTTCATCTGACAGTTTTGGTTATGAACTTTTGAAAAATCTTCCTTGGTGTTTTACATTTTATTTGTCACAGTGAACTTTTCATTCTTTCATTGAACAAATTTCCAAGTGCCCGTCGCAGCGATAACCTTCAGGTTCGCACACTGCGCAGTTTTGGGTGGGTTGAGCAGGCATGCGGCGCGAGATCTGAGGGTTTCATCAGGATGAGCGCTGGATGAGTTGAGGTGCAGGGTTATAAAGCAGTGCCTGACGCAGGACTTGACTGAGGTAATGGGGTGACTTCTGATGCGGGAGGGGGAGCATTTCATTGGTTAGAAGAAGACTGTCGAACCAAAGTGTTTAGAACGCTTCAAGAATTGGAGTGTTAAACCTCGTCCAGGCTCATACTGCAGCACAATGCTCCTTCTGTCTAATTTTTAAATTCCGTTGTTATTTGGTGAATTTTTAAATTCTTACATTATCTGATGAAAAGAATTCATTTACCACACACACAAAAGCGAAGATATTAAAAAAGTACCACACCTCATTGCGTACATTGACTTGAACAGAAGCAGTTCAGTAAAGTGTAAAGAAACACTGTTTCCTTGAAGTCCTGGGAGGAAGCTCAACCCAGACTTCGTTTTCTCTTGAAGAAAACCCGTTTATTCTTGTCAATGGCATCACAGTTGTCAGATTCACAAAACTCAGAGTGTCACGGGCCCTTGAGTGTCCTGAACAAGGTAGTCTATTTATTTAGGAAGACAGCAAAATTCTCCTGGGATTTTTTACCCCAATTAACACTCCGACCAGCTGCACATTCTCTTTTCTGGAAAAAGGTCTTTTACAATCCAAGACTAGAGCCGGGTTTTTGTTTCAGGTTTTTTGAGTTTTTTTTTTTTTTTTACCTATTATATCCAAGTTAAATAGGCTATTCATACAATAATAATGCTGTTGTGAACTTTCTTCAATACTCACAAATTCTCAGCATAGTACAAAAATTATTCTGTAGTTGGTAATTCTGACTTATACCCCAAAACTTAATTAAAGTTAACCTTCAGCCTAAAGAAACCCTAATGAATTTCCTTTCTGTGATTCAAGATCATTGCAATGACATAAATGGTGATGTGCTGATGAATGGCTGCCACTGTTCATCTGATCGGAGAAACACGGGAAAATGTCTTTGCTGGGCTCCTGCAGATTCTGAGATGTTGATCGTAACCATCGGTAATAAGTAGATGCAGAATTCAGTCTTTCTGGCTCCACATCAGTTCCATCTAAATGACTGTCTTTTCTCATATCATTTTATTTATATCAGGGATAGTATTAAAGACCTTTTATAGTTTAATCAGTTACCTAAATTGTACTAGTAAATATCTTCTCTGAAAGTTATTATGTTTTTAGTGTATGATCATACACAGAAGCAACCTTGTGATGTATATGTGATATGATACACATATATGTTGTAGATATGTATGTGTGTGTAGTTTTTGTTTGCTTAAGACCATTATTATTTATTTAGGATGTGATTTTTGCTTTTCCCTTAGATCTCTACTCCTGGCCAGTTTGTTTCTCATTATCATATTTTGCATAGAAGAGAAGTAGGATTTCATTTATTAAACAGCCTGCATCATATGTATCACATCTGTGTTCATACTACAGACCCTGATGACTCTGACATCCCGGTTTGCAGCTGAATTGGTCACTTGTGAAAACCATATTGGCCCTGACAAAACAAGGAGAAGTAATGGGGTTATTCAAAATTGCTAAGGGTTCTAGTCCTTTGGTCTGAGATACACAGAACTAAGCTCAAGCTAAATCAGAATTATATCATATTCAAAACTTCTCACAAATGCCTTTTCAATCCATCATTTTGCTTATCTTATTTACCATTTGTGAAAGACAATATGGCAGTATAACTAATAGCTATCATTCTAAATGTATGGATTGTCTACAGCTGTTGAATCCACAAATTTGGAGAGAGAAAGTTTATCTACCTAAGATGTTTTATTGCCATGGGTGGCAACATGGACGGACCTTGAGAATATCATGCTAAGTAAAGTAAGACAGAGAAAAGTCAGTAACCATATGGTTTCACTCATGTGTGGGTTATAACACTGAAGCAACAAACAAACAAACATGAAAAACAAACAAACATAG
>PVKM010005139.1:0-49085 GCA_004027735.1 Carollia perspicillata
TCTCCGAAGTGCTTCACTGGAAGAAGAAGAGATAGAGGGCAGATTCTCAGAAGGGTAATAATGGGTGGATATTCAAGTAAGAACTGCAGGTGATGGGCAAACTCAGAATGTGGGGCAGGGATGGAGGCCCTGTCTCATTCCGGTGAGCACAAGTGAGCCAGGAGACAACTAGGCCACACAGAATCCAAGATAACATGAACAAGAGGCAATGCTGTTGTTTTTAGCATAAAGGATGAAAGAGGAAAAGGTTAAATTATATTGGCAAGAAAGAACAGCCAAAAACATTCAGGCTCTTCCAGAATTAGGATTTCGATGCAGTTTTATTACTTTGAAATATTAAAAACTTCCCAAATACACTAGAATCAAACTCACACATCACATAGCAAAGTCAACCAGAGATGACTGGGGATTATTCACTATTGACTATTGACAATTGATGCTAGTAAGACGCTGTGAAATAAATTTCTTCATTTGATTCGTGTGAGCCTCATGAAAATTTTTTAAAAGTAAATTATATTCATTTTACTGATAAAACAATGTATATGAAGAAAACGTGTCTTATAAAGTTGAACTTATTTGCCTGAGTGGTATGGTTGGTAAATGTTAGGTTCAGGACTTTTGTTTCTTGTTTGACATCCTGCCCTGTAATCTGTGCTGCCTCCACACATCACCTCAGGAAGTCCCCAGATGAGCTTTGTTTAAAATTTAATTCAGAAAATATTAATGTTGCTTCTGTTCATTTATTGGATGAATTAACTAAAGTTATATGCATATACTTCTAAAATTATTTTGATTTTTTTCATCAAATACATATTATTTAAGACATATAGAGACCCATGAAGCACTCTGATGTGACTTATCTTAAAATTTGAAAAAAATATTTTGCCCTGTCTGGTGTGGCTCAATGGATTGAGCACTGGACTATGAAGTAAAGGGTCATGGGTTCAATTCCCAGTCAGGGCACATGCCTGGGCTATAGGCTAGGTCCCTAGCAGGGGGCATGCGAGAGACAACCACACATTGATGTTTCTCTTCCTCTCTTTCTCCCTTCCTTCCCCTCTCTCTAAAAATAAATAAATAAAATCTTTAAAAAAAGATAAAAAAATAAAAAAATATTTAAAATAGCAGGTAAAATTATTTTTTCCTTCAGAAGTCAACAAAATAGACTATACATATAGGTAAAATAAAGTTCAAGAAAATTTTGTTGTGATGTTGATATAATACCAAATATATAAATAAAAAAGTCAAGTTTCAGTTGACTGAATTCTCTCATGTCTCCTCTAAGAACTAGAAGACACCAACTTTTTCCATTTTTAAATTAATAACCTGCAGAATGTTAACAAGGATATTACATGGCCTTTATGAGATGAAAATCTTTTTAGTATGTGAAAGAAATGAGCAGCTATCCAAATAGTTTGACATGAAAAGGATTTCCTTTTCTCAGTGTTTTTAGGCAAAGCTAAGTTAACAACAACAACACAAGATACTAAGCGTGCAGCGCACTAAAAAGATAACATGCTGGAATGCAAACTCATGCTGTCTGATTCTGAAGCCAAGTTGTGGGACAACACTTTTGAAAAAGTGATACTCTCAGTTATCTCCCACTAGAACACTGAGACCTACTTGGGGGTACAGGTTAGTATATCTTATAGCACTAAATTTCTAATATTACCATAGTAACAGATTATTTTTTAAAAAACACCACTGTCTACCTTCATGGGTATCTGTGCTTCTCTATCACTGCCTATTGCAAATGCAAGTAGCTTAGTCATGAGCCCTTAGACAACACATGAAAAAACAGTGAAGCTGGTCCCTCAGGGCAACTGGCCTTTACATATCTGCCAAATTGAAGTACAAGAAACCAGCAACAACAACAGGGGAGAAAATGTGCAAAAACTGTGCTGTTCTGCATTTTTCTTCTCAGTATCTATCTTTCCAATGTCTATGTAGCAGAGATAACTTGAAGAGAAGACTAGCCCAAGAGGAAATGGAATGACCTTGACCTCTTTAAAAAAAAAAGTCAGAACTAAATCTAATCTACCAAGGAAGAAAAGAATTTGTGGTCTATGTCTTACTCTCCTGTTTTTGTATGTCAGGCTAGGCATTGGACTGAATGGCCCATTCTACCCAGGGGGACAGGACCAAAAGGAATAAAAATATAATAATTTATGTGTACATGAAAGAGCATCCTGGGGTCCCACACCACATAGAAGCAGCCTGGAATCAAGGACTTGACTTAGGCACATGTAAATTAACAAGCACAACAGCAGATCTGATGTTACAAATATTCCCATAATTACTAATTAATGTGCATTCTAGTACACAGCAATTAAAAACAACTTCTTAAATACAAATTAGTTAACATCAATCTAAATGTAATAACTAGTATTGATTCATTTCAACCTTTTTCCTATAGCCTACCAAGCCATAGAAACTGGGGGGGGGGGGGGGAATAATGGAAACACAGTTTTGCTTTGTTGAATTATTTGATGGTAATAAATATGGATACTTGGCAGCCATGACATGTTTATGACTAATCAAAGCAAATGGTTTGATGTTGAGTCGATGATATTTATATGAATTTGACTTATTGGATGTGGCCACATTTACATTATGACTGGAAATCAGCATAGTAATTAAAACTGTATTCTGACACTTATTAGCTGAGTGATTTTGGGCATGACACTTATCTTTCTAAATATCAAGTGGTCATGTTTACAAATAGGAACTGATAATACCAACTCATAGAGCTTTTGTGAGGATTAAATGAGACCATATATAAAGTATAAAGCATACAGGGTAAAAGGCAATAAATGGAAGCTGTTAGACATTAAAAAATACAAGGCCTTTTAACTTGTAGCAGTGCCAAGGTTTGAACTCCCAGCTAGATGAATCAGTTTCCCTTTCCCAGGCCCTGAAACATCCTGTCTGATACACAGTATCTCTCTGCCTGTGAACCATGTGAGACCATGGATATGCCTCCCCAAAATGAAGACAATGGCTTCATCTTTCTATCTGCAAAGAACCATCTAGTTTTTCCCAAGAAAGTTTCCATAAACCTTTAGTCCATTTAGTTATAATATACAATCAACCAATCTGTAAGTTGTTCTTGTTTACTTATACCATCCAATCTCTTTTAAAAGATGGTGAGAACTGACTTTCAACATAAAGTGATGCTAACGGTGTAAAATTATGGTGGTAAATTTCCTTGGCTTATTTAATTTAAATAAAGGAGAGGAAAATCTTTTAGGGGTGTCACACATTGGTTGGTATAAGAGCACTAAAGACAGGGCAATATGATTTTTTAGCATTTAACAATGTCATAGCTTAGTGTCAGTACAGAGGCAGAAAGGGTAAAACAAAATCAAGTCATGGGTTTGTTTTCATTTTCAGGAAATAACTCCACCCCATTCCAACAGGCTGACAGAGAATGCCACTTTCAGTAGCTAATATTTCCAAGGGTCTAGTGAGAAACAATGCAACAGTATATGCCATGTTCTAAGGTTTAAGAAAGGAACACAATCTCTGTAATGCAGGAGTAATTTTAAAAGATAGAGCCAGATACACATTTTTATTGACCTCAATTGCTGTATTAATTATGAGATTTTGGAGGAGTGTTCTGAGTACTTTAAGCCTCATATATAGTATCACATTTATGCATAAGTGTTAAATATAGATGTGCATATATAAACATATATGCAAACATATATCAGCATATATGCATACATGTCTACACACAGAGGTAGTTACAAAACTATGGAGGATCTACCAAGTACGGTATTCTTTGATAATACAGGGGAAGCAGACTTGGGTTATTTTGAACACACATTGCACTTATCTGAAAGGTGTTTATTTTGAAAACCTAACTCCCCGCAACATAGATAGGAATCAGGAAGCGAATAAAGAAACTACCTGAAAGCTAAAATAACTATTACTAAATTCCTTCACAGAATTTTATTTACCTTGCCCACGGAAGTGCTCTTTAGAACCTCCTTTGTAATGCATCAGCTTTATCCTCAACACAATTTAACATTTCGTGCTGTTTGGCATTCCAGCCTACAACAGGTCAGAAGCAAACAGTTGCACTAGCACAGAAGTGGCTTCAATACGCAGGCACACAGATGATAACGGCAAGCAATTGCTCTCTTAATAGGAGAGGAGGATTTAAAAAAACTGAATTACAAAAGATAGATATAGGAACTTAGAAAGCATAGCAGCTTAGCATGCGGGCAAACAGCTTTACACACCTCAGCAGTCTCAGGGAATTACTGCATTATAGCACAGTACAGTGACTAATGTCCATAATGATGACCTTGAGTTATCAAAAAGAGGTTAACTTACGTTAGCAGGTTGCATTTAACAAGATAGGAAGTGTGCATTACTTTCAAAAAGGTAAAATAAAACAGAAGTTTTGTTGCATAAAATGGATAGTATTAGTTATCTGCAAAGCTCATTTAGGAAGACAATCTTCTCTAATGGTATCTTACAGTGGTTATATGCACTCATCTGTCCATCTATGTATCTTATTTCCTGTTCTTTTAGTTCATTGAGGCTACCCACTACTCCTACCACAGCAAATCTCACCAAACTGTAAATAGAGTATACTTATTAGTAAACTAAACTTACAACGAGGGCTGAACTATCGTTTAGATTAACTCTTAAATGTGATGATATATTTAAATAATTCCACAGAAATACATACTTGAGAGCTTAGAAAACTTGAGCCAGGAAAAACTATTGGGTGGGTCCTGTTTTACTAGTTGAGTGGCTTCCCAAGTACCTCTTTGGGCCTCCAGTGCAGCCATGAATGAATCGGTGTGCCTAGCCGGCCGTCTGCAACTTCATGGATTATTTAGTGCAGGTCACTATGCAGACAGGATTCACTCAGAGATGTAGTCTTTGCTCAGATCCCTAGTCTACATATTAAATTAAATTACTAAAGAAATCCCACCTTCTGCTTCAAGCTGCCTCCACTTTATTTAGATAATAAAAGCACCAAAAATGGAAAGATACAACTGTTTTTCAAAGTATGATTTCTAAGAATTATTATACATTATTTTTTTATAAATTGGTTTAACTTTGTTCTTTTCTATCTTAAAGATGAATAAAACCAGGGTTTTTAATTATTTTTTTGTTGTTGTTCAATGACAGTAGTCCCCAGTTTTCTCCTTTGCCAGTTTCTTTTATGTTCTAGAAATGAACACCTCACTTAAAGGTTTATTATTATTTTTGTTGTTGTTTAATTCACTTCCTCCCACCTTAACTTTTAAGATGCTAGCTTCCTTGTTCTTGACATTTTTTTTCATCCTTTTGTCCTGGAAATGTTGTCACATATCAAGATCCAACACTTAGCCTTCTGCCTTTATTTCTAAAGCTAAGAATATTGCTCTGTGGGACTGAAATCAGCACACTGAGGACTGTCCGATATCCTTGCATGTTACTATCTTCTTCCCATCGTCTTTCTGACATTTCTCTCTGAACATCATACCCTTTACAACTTGACAGAACCCCAGTTGCCTCATTTTCTGTCACACACACTTGCTTATTGACATCAGTATTATCTCTGTTGCCATGGAGTCACCACCTTGACTCATCTGATTCTTTTCATGCTTTATATTCTATGGGACATCAAGTCTCATCACTTGTTCTGCTGGAATGTTTCTGATTTCTACCCCTTTCCCTCCATCTCCAACCTCCTCCAACTACTGCAGGACCCATGAAGTCAAGCCTGAGTTACCACAGCAGCCTCTGGTCTCTTTCCTCTTCAAACCCGTTTTACAATGAATAGTCCTACTTCTGTTGTAACCTGTCTGTATCTTATTTAAAATACGAATCGAACAACTTGTTCCGTTTTCTTATTTCTGATCTAAAAACAGCTCCGGAAAGAATAAACTTATGTTCTTTGCCTCATTAAATCCCAATGTTTCTTTTTTCCATTTGAAAAACCATAGCCGATTTCTTGTAACATCTCTGTGTCTCCAGTGTCACCACCAGGGGCTTCACACCTAGTAGTCTCTGCTCCCCTGCGTTCTTTTATCCCACACTCCAGCTTGACCAAGCCAAACAGACAAATCCTGCTTCTTAAGGCAGCCTTGAAGTAGACAGGCTTTCTCCAAAGTTTAATTTCTGGGGCTTACAGCGACTTACTTCTTCTCCCTCCCAAATTCCTTCCTCCTCTCTTCCTGAGGCCTACAGTTCCACAGCTAGAAATATATTCCTTCAGGCTTAAAGCTGAATCTTCATAACCTTCCACATCTCCTAGGGAAAAAAAACGCCTCAAGATATTTTGAATTTATATTGGAGTCTAGAAATTGACTTGCAGGGTGTTTTATTTAACCAACTTAGTGCTTTAAAAAAAAAACCCTGAAGTGGTTGCCCACATGTATACATGTTAGGTTTGAAATAAAAAATCAAGATTTCATTTTTATTAAAAACTCAGAACATATAGCTTTGTTGGCTAGTCTTTCCTGTGTAACAAAAGTGAGGGGCATTTCAATCTTGAGTCTGATGAGTTAGGCATTCTCTGATTCACAATGTATCTTCCTGTCATTTTACAGCAGGTCAGCTCCACTCATCTGTGTTACCCACCGGGCATTTGAGTCTGAGACTGCCTCCTTTATATTGTTGGTCATTTGCACCTTACAAAGAACAGCATTTGAGCTAGCTTCCTCGGGGCTGGGTTTAATAGGATCAAAATGGAGTGTGAGTGGGCTGATATTTACAGAAAAGAAAAAAAGATTGGGGTGGGGCGTGCACACCTACAACAGACTGCCTGGGGGTAACTGGCAAATATGACCGATTTCACTCTTTTGTGAGGTTTTGGCCCTACTTGTTTTTCTGTACCATAAGAAATATGCCTGCAATAAAACATTTTAAGAAAATAAATACATTTCCAAATTATGTGAGAAAAGAGCTACATGGCTACTGGTCTGGAGTAATAAGAACAAAGAGTAATAAGAACAAGCTATCCCCAAATCCAGAGTCCAAATGACAGCAGCCCAAGTTACACCAGTTTTGAATTTCAATATGAATGGAAACAATACATTCTTATACACACAGGTGTCCTGGAGGTGCTATAATGTTTCATTGGCCCACATCCACTGTTACCATCGTATATGTATCTAGTTGAGGCTGTAACTGAAAATTGCAGCAAATTCCTTTCACATTTCTTTGGCCTTTCTAAAAGGAGCTCCTTTGGAGGAAAGTAACATATTTATACAGATGAAAGGGAATCTTGCCACTATATAAAACCATGCTGGACTGACCGAAAAAATAAATACACAGCCCGCTTGCTGTAGATCCTCTGACCATCTGCAAAAATACTTGCTGCTGCTTGTCTTATTTAATAAATATATAAAAGGAAAAAAACAAACAAACAAAATATCCTCCCTCCATAAAATGCTATGTAAAACCATATTAAAATGCAAGTAAAAATCAATATCCAACAAAATCCTGCTTTCAATTTTAATTTCTTAGAAAGGCCTTGATTCTGCTATGTCCACCACATCTTCATTCCCTCCTCAGGGAGCATATAGGAGCATTAAAGGTCACTGGTAGGGACTGTTGCCAAGTCAATGATACAAGGACTCTCTCCCTCAAGAGATGCATCAGAATGCACAGCGATGGGCTGATTAGGTCAGGGCATCTTCTGTATTATGCATGTAAATGGAAATGAATGTCCACAGAGTGCCAGCAGCTATTTTGTTGGGTTTGGAAAAATGAAACCCTGTACTTAACCCTCAATTCAATTCTCTGAAGTCTGTGTTGGGAGGATGTAAGACTCTTAATATTTCATAATTAGGTAGTTGGTATGTGAGTTATCAATTGCTTCAACTCAGAACTCAGAATGTCTAGCATTGGGTGCAAAGAGGAAACATCTTTCATTTAAAATGCTTTAGGTTCATTTTGATCTGTAACAAGGTAACTGCTAAAAATCAGTGAATAGTGAGGCTAGTTATGGTTGAACTGTAGGAGAAAATCAGTAGGGTATTTAAAGATGAGATTAGTAACACCTCATTTACCTGGGTACATCCTGGGAAAGAGCAGTTTGGGGGAACTCAGTTTTCCATGTAGCTAAAGCTTATGACCATTTAAGGCCCAAATTTTAGATAGCAATCTTTATAAGATATATTACCCTCTGGCTCTCTTCCCTACCTTCCTACATAGATATCTCTAAACGTAATATTATCTTTTTTTTCTGGATGACTCAGGGGTCATCTTGGTGAGCATTCATTATTGTACCATATGATTATATAGTTAGTTCCATGCCTACTGTTAACATTTTCCTCTCTCCGCCCTCAACATCAAGCTTTCACCTGTCACTTTGGCTGTCACTGTGCCTCTTCTCAGCTTCCCCTTTGCTGTTTCTAACCTGTTGTTGGGCTACAAACCAGATAAACAGGCTCATTGAGAATGGCATGCTGAATAAAAGTCAATAAAGCTCAGAGTGAGGCACTGAGAGATAAAATGCATTCTTTAATGTAGAGTTTTTGTGAAAACTATTTTGGATACGCAGAAGAGTTTTCATTTAATTTTAGATTAAGGCAACCCCTTTAGGGTGAAGTTGTTATTTAAATTGGCAGAATATTTCTGCATTTAATGTCAAAATATTTCTCTACTGAGCAACACTCTTGACACAATACAGGCAAGATTAGCTGAGTAGACCCTCTGGAAGCAGAGAAATTGGGTGGGACCCTCATCTGAAACTTCAGGAAACTGTGAAGACCCAAATATTCCCTTGACTATCAGAAGATGCCCTATTCTTCGTCATATGGAGATGGACGACAATCAAAGAGTGGTAGGCAAAATGTGTAGTTTCCCGTTGGAATCATTCAGAATTGCACCCTCAGTCCTTATACGAGTGTTGGCCTGGTGAGGTAGAGGTAATCTTGGAAAGGAAAAGCCCAGAACTAGCAGTGTTTTCCCACATATTAAGTTGTCTGCTTCACTTCCATCTCAAGATAATGCCCAAGGGACACCTCCCCAAGGTCTTCGTCTTTGCATCTAATGCTGTCCCTGAGGATAGTCTATGGGTTCCCCCAAATGCCTGTGGTCTGGGCTAAAACAGACTTGCACATTCTCCTATTTGTATGTGAATAACTTCATCTTGATGGCTTGGCAACAGTAAGAAGCCTCCCTTCAGGTACCACTACATATACCTAATGTATTTATGGCATATGTACTCCATTTCGTCCCCTTTAAACCTTTGTCATTTCAAAGGGACTTCAGCTCTCTAAAACAGAATGGTGTTCCATTGGGTGGGAAGTAGAAAGACATTTGCTTCGCTGGTCCCTTGTATTGTATCCCTTGGGCCTGGGTGCTGCCAGGTCTTCACTGCAGTCAGTCCAGATATCTCAGATTCAAAGATAAAAGCAGTGGAAAAGAGCATTCCTTGTCTTCTCAGAGACTTACTTTCTTTTCAGCACTACAATGGACTTGTTTTTGTTTTTTATTCAATGCTGACCTATGTGCTGCACAGCACAGACCTCATGTCCCAAACACTCTCAAGAGTAAAATTAGTATAAATGCTCAGTAGAAGAATGTTGGTTATACAATTAGTCCCAAAGCTCAAAGGCCACCGGGGAACATGGTGGACTTCCTACTGATAATCACAGGGTTTTCTTCGTATTGGCATGATGTGTTTCACGTCTTTTGTACCACACTAAGCTGGGCCTGTGTCCTCTGGACACAATGCAATAGAGTATTTTCCAATCTGGAAACTTAAAAATAAATAGAAATACCCCTTGACTATTAATAGTTGGGTTTTCTGCAATTGGATCTAAGTTATATGAACATGAGTCAGGCTAATCAATTTAGTCTATTTTAAGACATTGCATTGAAATCCACATCAAAACCTTTTAAATCAATATTCAACTAGATTTAATCTATACAGACTTATTACATCAAAAAAGTGAAAAGTATCATTGTAGTCAAACCAATAGAAGTATATAATCTCTACAGTCCTTATTTTATCTCTTCTTCCACAAATGTTAAAAACCTGACAAAAATAATAGACATGCAAACAAAACCAGTTGAACAGTTCAATCAGCCTCACAGATTTCGATCAGTACAACTACACATCAGTATGGATAATCATTTGTATACACCAAGACAATTATGTTCTGAATGTCATGTCTATATTGACAAACGGGCTCCATTTTTTTAACTCTCTAACAAGCAAGCAAAACCCAACTCAAAAATCACATCCTCTAATAAGCTATCCAGACTCCCCAGTCAGAAGTTCTTGGTTTCTGTCTGGTCTCTAAGTGTATAGAATGGTTGCTTGGTTTCACCCTGTGGCTGTGATTATTTTCACCATATGATCTCTTCCCTGGTAAGTAGTAAGCTCTAAGATAGCCAAAGAGGAAGTTTTCCCCATCTTAATATTCTCCAAAGTACCTAGAAAAAAGTTCAAGGTAAGGACAAAATTACATTCAAGGCTGTCACCACTGCATTGTCTACAAAAACAGTTGTTTTGCAATAATGAAACAAAGGCTAATCACTTTATACACCCATTTGGGGTGTCTCATCAGCTTGTACTTTGAATAACAACTGCAAACAGAATGCTGTGATATTAACATTGCACTTTTACATCAAATTTTAGGTCGAATTTAACTTTCCAAATGATACAATTTGCCACTAGGCTACTCCATAATTATATATAACCTGAAATGCAAAACACAATAAAAAGCATGCTGTTACAGAACAGAATATACCAGGCATCCATAAATATGCATTCAGTGATCTATTCTATGAATGATTCAGCACACAGACCTATGAAATTCTGATGGCGCTTTTTATGTACAGAATAAAAACCATCTAGAGGCAACAAAATGGATGAATTCTCTAGTGCATCGTATCATGAAGCCATCAGAGTCTTGTGTGTGCTTTGGGAGGAAAAGGGAAGCATTTGCAAGCCTCCGGATTTCTGTGGCTCTTTACTCAAAGATGTCATTCACAGCTATTTTCTGGGTGTGAAAGTGCGTGTAACAAGAGTGAGTTATAATGTGCAATCATGCCCCCCCCAAAGAAAATAACCTGTCAGTTTCCTTCACTCCCAACACTTCTAACACAAAGTGAGTATGAGGGTTTCCCTACATCAGCCGATTCTGCAACTCTCTAGAAGCCGGCTGGGTGTCCTACAATTCACTTCCAACACTACCTAACAGGAGTTAGAGCTGACCCACAGGCCGAGGGCTCAGTCCCACAAGCCTGGTCCCCACTTCAGAAGCCAACTGCTGGTCCTAGGTTGTCACTTGGACTTCCGTCACCTGGACTTCTGTGTCCCATGACCCGCTTTTCATGTTGGATAATTTGCTAGAACAGCTCGCAGAACGGAGGAAAACTTTATGTATTGTTACCCATTTATCATAAAGAGTATAACCCAGGAGCAGCCAGATGGAAGAAACAGGGTATGTGGGACAGGCAGCCATGCCATCCTCCCCACACCCTTATGTGTTCACTAACGGGAAAGCTCTCCGAACCCCTTTGGTTAGGGATTTCCTGGAGGCTCTGCTGTGAAGCTATGATATATTAAGTTGCTGGCCATTGGTGAGTGATCTCAATCTTCACCCCATCTCCCCTCCATCAAGGGTCAGCAGGTGATGCTAAAAGTTCCAATCCTATAATCACAGGGTTTCTCTGGTAACCAGATCCCATCCTCCTAGTGTCCCATCATTAGCATAAACTCAGGTAAGGTTGGAAGAGGCTTATTATTAACAACAAAAGTCACTGTTTTCATGCCTATCACTTTGGAAATTCCAAGGATTTTAGGAAGACCAAATATATATCACAGTCCCTAGTAAGTGGCTTTGAAAACATATATTTGTATAGAAATACAGTACAACCTGTGCTGAAGCGCTCTTATCCTAAATACCATCTTGGAACACAGATCTGAAAACTATGATTTCTTTGATCTAAGTGGCACAAACCAAAGGAGATAAAAGTATATTCAGTACGTGTCCTGATTCCTTCTTTCACAAACACACACAAATATTAAATGAACCCCTCCCTTCCCCATTCTTTTCCTCTAGCCATGAGAATTGCTTAATTAGGTTCCCTGTCTTATCCACGGCAAATATGTGTCTCATATTGGGTACCACTGATTAAATGATGTAGCAAGCTGGATGTAACATTTAGGATGCTGTTGCAGTCACCTTACTGCATTGGGTGACACTTTCCTAAAGGCATTTTCTTTTAATACTTCAAAACTAATGATTATATTTTAGATGGAGGCATGACAGAGATCTCTAATGGCCATACTGTCTTCATAGGCAAATGTATAGAGCTTTAAAGATATAAGGAGAGTTGTACACAGGTGGTTTCATACCTTATGTGAGAATAAATATCAGAATAAATGTAATATGTGAAAGAAAATATCAGGAAGACAGAACTGGGCTTGGCCAGCTGTATGGTACTTGAATAACTATATTACATGTAAACAGAAATGCAGGTTCTCAGAATAGTTTTTATAGGCTTAACTTTGACCTAACACCCTCAGATTGATCTTGTTATCTCAAGATATTTTAAAAGCAACTCAAACAAATGAGTTGTTTTTAACATAGAAGTTGAACAAATGTTAATCTATTTAAATGTTCATTGTATTTCATTAGGAAGGATAAAGCTGTCTTATTTTCTTATGTGGAAACAATACACATAACCAGTGTTGTTCTGAAATACCAAAATAAATATTTGTAATGTTTTTTTATTTTTTTATTTTTACAATCAGGGTTGCTGCTTCTGCATGCAGAATAATACCACATTCTATAGAATTGACAGATTGCACCAAAGAAGACAAAAAAACCAAAAACTGTGAATAACCAACTATTCACTTCCTTTTAGGACTCTTGCCCCCTCACACATCAGCAGCCCTCCTTGGTTTCCGTCAATCTTTTTTTGGCCATAAAATGCCACATACTGACTTAGGGCGACTTCCATAAAAAATCTTCTATTTGGTTCCTTATGCTGAACTATAAAAACAGACCACAGGCCCTGTTGTCTATGAAGAAGAGAATGTTCATTTCCAAAGCCTTCTAAAATAATTTTACTTCTATATAAATTTGAAGGTATCTAAAGGGAAGTTACCTACATTTATCTGAAAAGTCTTTCATTTATATCCTATGTTAATTCAGGCTGACTTTGGGGAATACACCTAGATGAAAAAACAAAGAGAAAACATCAAATTTTATTGACTTGAGACCAAAATAAAAGGAGAGATTCTACCTAATCATTGCTAATCCCCCCTTTCTTTTTTTAATTTTCCAAATCAGTCTAGTTAACTATATATAGATACAGAAAATTTATTTTGCAACATGCTTATCTAAATGATCCTCCATAAGAAAAGCAGACTCTATTACATAAATGGATTAAGAAATGCCTTTGAATAATATTAAAGAGTGCATCATAATATCATCCTATTTTAAACATAATTCTTAATTCTTTCTTATTTTCTGGTTGTTTCTTTTGATTGTTACTTTGCGATGTAATAACATGCCATGCATAGTATGTTAACGTAATATTATATGCTGCTTTTAGCTTGTTCTGGATTTGTCTTTTCAAGGTCAAAGCTTTCCTGTCTGCCTAAGAAGCCACTCTATGGAGATCTTTCTTTCATAACTTCCGTTTTTTCTTAATTCCCGGACATGTTTAAAATTCTAATCAGAGTGAAAAGGGTGATGCTCGAAAACGATATAACACAGAGAATCTGAAATCACCCACTCGCTGCTCTCTTGTCCCTGTTTATTTTATGACCCATCAACAAAAAGCTATTTTTTGCAATCAGTCTCATTAGACTTGCCAGCCATAATGACCTGAGATTAACATTTAAGGAGAGGTTTTCCATTTTTTTTCCTTTTTCCCCCCTTTTGGGTAGCATGAGTCACTCTGCCAGTGATGCATTTAAACAATTATTCACACCACTTCTAATTTGTCCTTGTCAGTGTTTTCATGTTAGCATATCACATGAGTCCCACTATCGATCATCGTTTCTTCATCTTCAGCCAGTCAAAATGTTCATTTTGTGAATATTGGCCCAGAGTCCTGATCTGTGATGATCTATGAGTTTCATGTCTAATTTTAAGAGTTCAATCTGGGAAAGACCCAAAACTATTAGTGACTTCTTATAAATGGGTTGTGCCAAATTATCAGCGGCAGGACCGCCATCATTCATGGGTGCAAGAGAAAACTACCTACTGTGTGCAAAGTCAGGGAACTTATTGTTTGCTAGGCTTCATTCCCCAAAACTGGCCTTGCTGATTCTGCGGAACACTAACACTGCAATAGATTCTGAAGCGGCAAAGTTTTTCTCATCACATTAGCATGCAGATTTAAAAGGCAAAAATTAAAAGGAAAGAGAACAAAAATATTGCACCAAAAGGTGAGTCAACTTCTAAAATGTATGTTACAAATAAACACTTAATAAAATGAACAAAAACCCTTGAAATTTATCATTATATTTTTTGCATGGTCTTCTTTATCTGTTTATTGCAGTAATTATTTCTAAGCCTGAGGACTGTCGATTTAAAATTGAACACTCAAGATGACTAATTTGTCTGTTCTTTACAAAGTCAGTATCTAAGAAGCATCATTTCATTTGGTTAAATTCAAAGTAGAAAAAAAAATCTACCAAAGGACAAACCAATTAATTTGTTTAGGAGAAGGTAAGGTTTACATTCTTTGCCTTATCTTACTGATTTTGAGGTGAAATCAGATATTCCTTTTATCTCCAATCTTCTTATTTAATCCAGAAAAATGTTCTATGGAACAAAAATAATCACTACAAAAGTAGAGATTTTACTCATCATTTTAACATTACAACCTTTCTTGGTTTCTAAAAAATTAACTGCTGGTTTCTCTCCCTACTGGGCTCTTTAAATCCCGGCGGCTGCCTCTGACCGGGTGGGAAGAGAACTCCCTTGTTTCACAGACACACCGCCTCCTCGCAAATTAATCTGACAGCGCCCTTAGAATAACGGCAGCTGCATTCTCTACAGCTATTTTTGGGTCCAGTTTCCTAGGTTTAATTTTGATTTATAACTAGTGAAATTAAATCAGGCATTTTCACTGCCTAAAAGGGTAGCTTTTATTTCACCAATTCAACAGGGGGACTATTTACTAAGATATTGTGTCAGTCACATTTTAGTTTGCGTAAGGGAAAGGGAAACCAAATGGCTTCTTGTCTCTCAGGTTTCTACTTGAGATTCCTTCAGAATAAATGATTGTATTGCTGTTGACAAATGCCAGAATTGGAATGTTAAATCGGACTCTCAAGAACTAAAGATTGTACCATATATCAAGCTTTGCTGAGTAATTTTACAGAGACAAGCTATTGAGGAGTTTGGATGAAGCATTTTGTACCCCATCCTGAGTGTGACATGGCGCAGCTAGACAGCCCTACCTCACAGATCCTGCATTCTAGTCACTTTAGGAAACGCTTAACCAAGGACGTCCTGTGAAGGGTAGAGATAAATATCTTCCTTGGAGCAAATATCATTAGTCTATTAACCCAAAGGTCCAATTAACAAGGAGATTATACCAAGTCCCCTTTGCTTGCCTCTAGGGGACTGGCCAAATGATTTAACTCCTCCCTCTAAGTAATAATGTAATTACATAATTAGGTTAGAGTATAATTAAGCCAAAGAATTGTACAATAAAAGAAACAGAACTTGAAGTAATAACATTTATTAGTACTTATGAAATTAAAAATGTATTTTATTTAGGACATAGCAGAAAAAGTCAAAGTGATATAATAGGAAAGGTTGAAAACAAACTGTCAGATCTAAACATCAATTTTTGGGCATATGACTTAGTGCATTGCTTCCTGACCCCCAGTTTTACTAATGTTCAAAAATGTTTAAGGGAGATTAGCTGGATCAGAGTGACAGAAGACTTTTAAAAGACAGTATAAAAGATAAAGCTTTGAAGACCATAAAATGTTCTACACGTATGGGATAATAATGACAATTAAAATGTACTTGCACTCCTTATTTCACCCAAGTGACCAACAGTATAATAAATCTCCTTTCTTTTTTAAAAGTATTTTATTTATTTATTTTTTTTAGAGAGAGGGGAAGGGAAGGAGGAAGGGAGGGAGAGGAACATTACTTTGTGGTTGCCTCTCACGCGCCCCCTACTGGGGACCTGGCACCAGGCCAGACCTGTGCCCTGACTGGGAATCAAAGCTGTGACCATTTGGTCTGCAGGCCCGTGCTCAATCCACTAAGTCACATCACCCAGGGCTAAACCTCCTTTTTTATAGATAAGGCAAAAGCAGGCCTTGAAGTAAGGAGTATTTCAATGGAGAGTTGGAAATGGGAGCCCAAGTCTATAAAACTCTTTAAATATGTCTCTAATTCAGCTAAATTATAATTTGGTAAAGAAGGTAATGGCCAGGTATATATCAGAGAAGGAAAGCCAAGGCAGAGGGGCGAAGCAGACAGAGAAGACTGCCTAAACTACTCCCTTACCATCTCCACTCATTTTTCTCTTGGTTCCCAAGAACTACTACTTCTTTTATCATATACCTGTCAAATCAGCTTTCAGTAAAGGAACTGACATAAAATAAAAGCACAAATTTGAAGTGAGGCTCAGTGGGTGTCTCTTGGAATAATTTGATTCAAATAGAGAACAAAGTCTATTTGATTCAAGTTGAAGAAATTGTCATTATAAAGTTTCATATGTTAGCAAAAGTCATCAAAGAGGCATTTTGAAGACTAAATGGAGCTCTCTGGCCCACGAAATCAAACCATTTGAGCGGTTTCTTATTTTATCTATTCACACACAAGGAAATTCTAATGTATGAGTTCTTTAAAACATGAACAGTATCATTATTTATTTCACCTTTTATTTCCAATTCTTTGCTTATATCCTACTGATAGTCTACTGTTAACTCCAAGCAGCTTAATGAATGAACCTGGCTCATAGACAAATTCACCCAATATTATCAGCAATTTGACAATGCTGATGTCCTACAATCTATTATCCATCAGGAGACAAAGATGTATTCAGGGTGGGAGCAATAAGAAGGGAGAACGAGCAATGGTAAATATACTTTGAATAGGATATTTTGCACAGAAAACTCTGGGTGACGTATTTTAGCCTGTAACTGTCACTTTCACTAATCTTCACTTTGAATATAGAAGACAAGTTGCTCTAGAAAAGACTGACAGGCCAATGAGGTAGGTTATGATATGACATGATTAATAGGCTATAATGATGTCTGAGAGAGGATGTCATTAAAGTTGTGGATGACAGTAGGATGGAAAGAGCATTAAGATCTTGCAAGATTGGAAAATATTTCAAAGTGAATTTGGTGAGTTTTAGAGAAGTGGTCAAGTAGAGATATGGATTTTAATCAGACTGAAGGGAAATTGATGTATCAGTTTTGCCAGTTTTATCTCCATTCTGAACTGATGACTGCCCACCATTTCCTGTGCTGCCCCCAGGAAAAGCTACCATCACCTGTCATCTGGCCTGGTCGGACGGTGCCCTGAATGGTCTTCCTTCTTCCTTTCTTGCTGTTATACAACCATTCTTCACATAACAGAGTGAAGTTTTGAAACTGTAATTTAGGTTATATTACCCTTTTCTTACAATCCTCAAATAATATTTAAAATCCTATCTGAAATCCTGGTCATGGTCTACAAGGCTACAGAAGAAATAAGTCTTGCCCTCATCTCTGATTCTTTCTCCTAGTACTTTCTCTGCTCTGGGTTGGTCTTTTTACTCCTTCAACTCTTCGATTTGCCCTGGGAGTCTTTGCACCGAGTGTGAGTGTAATGTTTTCTCTCACTCTTTCCACGGCGGCACTTCCTGCAGCCAGCTCTTGGCTAAAGTCACTACTGCCTGGAGCCGACTCACTTGACCACCTTGTATCTAAACCTCGTATAACCCAGGCCCATGGCTACCTAGGTTCATCCCAATGCTTATTTATTTTCTTTACAGTACCTGGCATTATCTAAAATCGTCTTATTTGTTTCATTTTAGGGTCAACCTTCTCTCATGAGAAAGTGAGTGTTATGAGGGCGAGGTGTTCACTGTCTTATTTATCCTGTATTTTCTACCTCAGAGCTGGGCTTGGTTGGCACTTAATAGATATTCAGTAGATATTTATTGACAATATGGGAAAGCAGATCTCAAAGTGTTACCCAAAGACCATTGGTGGTTTATGAAATTCTGGGGATCCAAGGGTCCAACCTATTTTCATTTTCTCACAAATACATGAGGTCTGTCCAGAAAAATACTAAGCCATATAACATGAAAAATAGAGGCATTTGTTGAAGATACAAGATACAATAAACATTGGACACAGGACAATGATGTGTCAGTTCCCTTCAAATGGGCACCTTGGGACCTCACACAGTTCTCCCAGTTGCCATCAACTGCCCCATCATATTTTCCTGAATCATAGAATGATAGAAAAATAATACAGCATCTATGGCATGTTAAATGCCAAATACTCTTACAGCATACGCAAAATACAACCAACATCCTTTAAAACTCCATACACTTCACTCTTTCCATTCACTCTGCTGCTTTCCTTAGCACACAAATTATGCACACAGTAGACATGCTTATATGATTAAAGACTAAGCAGAAACAGTAAATAATAGTCACTGTTTTAATTTTTGGTTTCTCTTGTTTGTTCTAAGGGTATTCTGGCCCCATGATAAGGACCTGTTTGCAAGGCTGTTTTATGAAACTTTATCCTTAACTTTTTGGTCAATAAAGTTAAAAGTGATTCCAAAAAAAGGATTTTCAAATCTGAAGACAACTAAATCATTACCAATGTCAAATAGGACTGTCCCACCACCAGCTCCGCTTGGAAAAGGAACCAACACCTGATCGCCAGCTGAGTTTCATGTAATTTAGTTGTCAAAGTGATGGAGCACAGCACTTCCATTTCATTTACACGAAAGCAGTATTGACTTGCCTGCATCCTCCACCAGGCCAGTGCTGATTTTTCTGGACAAGATACACTGTAAATGGTGAGGCCAAAACAAAGAAGGGAAGTTGAGGGGAAATAAAAAATAAGAAAATATGATCTGTTCTCTAGGTGCCCTAAATTTAAATCACCTCTTTTGTGCCATTAAACTCACAGTTTCTGTGACCTTGTTGCACTAGTAATAATAGCACCAAGGTGAAAGATCTTGGAATCCTTACAAGACAGACCATTATCTAAATGCTAATAAAATAGACTTGGTTCCTACTCTATGTCATTTTGGTAGGGCCTATCTTGGAGTTAAGAAATAAAGATTGACTGTATTTATTGATTGTTCAGTCTCTTTAGAGAAAAATGTGAGGATGTGTTTTTATTTTGATACCTAGACCAAAAGATTTCTAGGGAGCAAGGAGAAAGAACTCAAGATTTGTTTTAAATTTCTTAAGTTGTCCAAAAGGTAGCCGTCCCAGCATATCATAGGGAGAAGTAAACTCCAGTCCTCACTAGATACTCCGCACTGAGAAGTTAACAGTTATTCTATTTTTATACTTTTTTAAATAGATCGCATTTTCATCATCTAAAGTAAGAGCATACAGAGAAACGTCTCTCTCCCATTGGCCTCTTATTAGTCCAGCGTCCTTCTAAACCAGCCCGGCCGTCAAAGGTAACCCCTGCTGCTGTTGTGCTGTCATGGCTTCAGGCACACAAACAAGAGTGAAGGTAAATTATCATCTTTTTAAAACACGTGGTGACATACTTCACAGACTACCCTAGCCCATGGTTATTTTTAAATACAACATCTGTAATCTTTCAGAATAGTTCTGTAGGGAAGTCCTCTAATCCTTGCAGCCCGCCTCCAAGAAGAGCTGTGAGTCACAGAACGCTCACAGCCAGCTACACGCTGTGCTGACCCAGAACATACCTTCCCTCACTGAACGTCCACAGAGGAAGTGCACTTCTTCGGGCCATCTGACAGGTGAGGATGGTGGGGCTCAAGGAGGTTCAATCTTTTGATTGGCTGTGTAACGGCCATTTGGAGTCTGTGTTTCTCCAAATTGGGTTCTATTTCTACTATGCCTTGCTATCTCTCTTAGCACATGATTGCCTACAGTCAGGTGTTATTCTATGTCAGTTTTATGCACACAAATTATTAGATTCAAAGGAAATGAAAGGGCCTTAGGACTCAAGGTCACATAAACTTTGAGTTTAAGGGCATAAAAGGGATCATTTAAATTTAGGGCACCTAGAGAGCATGTCCACTTTTATCTTATTTTCACCCTCTCAACTTTTCTTCTTTGTTTTGGTCGCCATTTACAGAGTATCTTGTCCAGAAAAATTACTGTGTTTGTAAAATTACCATATGATACCATCCATGTCTCCTCAATGTCTGGATGTTTTACAGGAAAAGACAAACAAACAAACAAACCTAAAGGGTAGAAAACTTATTTCCTCCCACTCTTTCCTTTCTCGGCCACTTTTCCAGTTAGGTCTGGCAGTGCACTCATATGTCTTTGCAATCAATTTGTAAGTGACTGCAGGAATCATTCCTACTGAATCTCTTGTAGGGTTCCAGTGCCTGCTCATAGTTGCTTTTTCATATATTTGATAAATATTCTCCATGAAATAAGCTTTTGTTAATAATTCATTTACCTTTGACTATATACCAATGACTTAAAATAACAATTATAATAGTACACTTCTTTAACTTGATTTCTGAAAAGATTGCTTCATTGTAAGTAACACCTAAAGGTGGTTTGAGAAGGCATTTTATGGTCACGTGAGATCTAGAAATGTTACTCATTCTTAGAAATTCACCAGGTCCCTTATTATACACAAAGCTCTAAGAAGTGAGTATAAGTTTGTTTGAATCAATGTTTCCTAAACATACCTGCACATGGGATGGCTTTTCCAAATAACATCTATGAGCATCCTATAGGTCATTTTCATGAACCATACAATGAGCAAAATGTCATAAAATACGTTTGCCTTAAAGAGCATTGTAGTACCAAATAGTCGACGGTGTTCAGGATGGGTGAAACACAGAGGACAAGGCATGTCTGAAAGAATGACGTAAACAGCTCCATTTCCCTTTACAAAGTTCACAAACTGCCCACCTCATCTCCTCAGTACGATGCAGAGAAGAATAGCGGAATATTTCTCCGTGCATGTAAATGTGTGCAGAACTGTTCTTGAATTTATAATGCTTTGGCCTCCATAGCTCAGTCTGAAGAATTCAAAACAATAATTTTCTGTCAAATTTTCTTGATTTTTAAAAATTTCTCTTAGCCAGGAGATCAAACATTGCTGTATTTATATTGTATGACTATTTGTTTTATAGCTAACTTCTCAGATGAGTTCACTAAAATAATAAAATCTATGGCCAACATAATTTTGCTTTTTTAATTGGACAGGCTTTTATGGCAACATATAACATAAAAACAATCTTTAGTCATTGTCAGTGTTATAATTATATTCCCCTAATGTTAACAAAACAATCACACACAGATATCTTTTCAAAATATTCCATTATCTCTGACTCAATGCCTCTATAAAAATGACCTTTTTGTTTTTCTCTCCCCCCTCCCCTTAATAACAAGGTATGCACAAGAGATAACAGCTGAATCTCCCGTGGGAGGGAAAAATACTAAAACCTATCAAAAAAAGAGAAAGAGCTTATGTTTTGGTAAAGCACTCTATTACTGTTAAGAATGCTTATTTCATTTAAATTGTAAATAAGGTAGATTTTATAGCAAGGCAAAATAATGATAGGGCTAAATCTTCCCAAGGACAAATAGTTCTAAGATGTCTATACTTCAGGGAAGTCAACTGAGAAAAAGCCAATACAATTTTAAATAGTAAGGGGTGAGGTTGAGGGGAGGGAAGCAAGACTCAAATTACCTCTGATGATGTTGGGATGTGTCTAATAAAACCAGGTAATTGTTTTTTGGTGGCTGCTGTCAGGCATACATGCACACTGACTTCTGCACTATGTGGTTCTAAGTTTCAGGATGACAATTAAGGGAAGGGAGCAATCTTGTCTTCAAAGTTTCATTTCAGGTGAAAAATAGGAGAAAGATAAGCCAATGTCATTTTCTACAGGGCTTGTTCTTAAGTTATAGTCTGTGTGAGCATGCTCCATATCAGATCTGTTTGGATGATCGACGGCTGCTCAGATAAGCTCTTGTGTAGGTGGAGAAACCCATGGAGTGACAGGAAGGTCATTCCTGTATGAATCCATGGCAAGAGCAAGTTAAATGTCACTTTAGTTCAGATCAGAGCCATGCAACAATGAAGATGGCTAACTACAGGTGAGGCACACTATGTCACGCTTTATGTAAAGAATTTAACATAGATTATAAAGTACCTACTTCAATCTTTTAGACAGAACTGTATGATATATTAATCCATTTTTCACATAAGTTAAATAAGAAAACTGTCTAAGGTCATGTAGTTGCTAGATGGGAAAGTCAGGGATCAAACCCAGAGCTCTAAATTTTAAGCTTTGCCATTGAATAAAATAAAATAAAATGCAAAAATATGAGTAGACTGAAAGGTACCTATGAGAGCAACTTTTTTTAAAAAAGATTTTATTTATTTATCTTTAGAGGGGAAGGGTTAGGGAGAGAAATATCAATGCATGGTTGCCTCTTGTGTGTCCCCTGCTGGGAACTGGCCTGCAACCCAGGTATGTGCCCTAACTGGGAATCAAACCGCAATCCTTTGCTTCACAGGCCTGAGCTCAATCCACTGAGCTACACCAGCCAGGGCCTATGAGAGCAACTTTTGAGTTGTACTTGTGCATTCATATAAATTCTAGTGGTTCTGATGGACTCCCAATGTTGACAAATCTGGCTATGTAATAGTGATATACAAATGGGAAATTTTCTGGTTATAGAAATGTGTAAACTGGATCAGATTCTAGAAGAGAGCTGGTGACCAGTAGCTCCTTTATCTCCTACCTATAGAATGGCATATGCTCTCTTATATTAACGTAGACATTAAGTGGATTATAAAAGACTTCTACTAATCCAAATGTAGTCCCTCTGAACTGTTTCCAAACTGTCATTTTTATGGTTCACAATTGGGTCGAGTCTGATTTTTTTCAAATATGTGTTGTTCATCTTTTGGCAAGTTTCCTTTATAATTCTTGTTACTAAGGGAGTAGAAAGATTGTGTGCTGCCTAAAAAAAGAAAAGATGTGTATGTGGAACAGATTATTAGATCAGTATGCTACAGATCACTTGCAAAAATATTTAAAAGAAAAATTTCAAGGTATTAACTAAGAGGCTAAATAATTGAAAATTGAATTGCTAACTAATAATTTCATTTTGAGAAAAACCTCGAAGTATTTTATTAGAAAATAATATCAGATAACATAACCTTAATGTTTTCGTCTTCCAAAATCTTTAAGATTTGAGGGTTATTTTATATGTGTAAATTATAGCTTTTGCTTTACATTAATATTTTAAGTTTCTATATTCATTCCTTTTATTTCCTGTCTTATTATTTATAATCAATGACACTTTTTCAAAACCCAACTTATCTCAAGGTAAATATTATTAAGAAGAATAACAAAACATTGGCTTTCCTATCACAATTAATGGAGCTTATTCATAAATACAATATTATAATTTATAGAACTTTATAATAATTTTTCATCTTTTCTCACCAAAACCTGTGAGTTGGATAAGGCAGTAATTAATCATTGTTTACAGCTAAAGAAACTAAGTTTTCAAGAGGTAAAAAAGAGTTGCTTTAAGTTATGTAGCTGGATAATATTTCAATTTAATAATTTATATTTAAATATAAAATATATATATTTAAAAGTATATATAATAAATACAAACCAACCTCCCAGCAATTGCTGATTTTTAGCATACAATTACTCCAACTCATAATTGAATAAATAATTATCTACTGAAATAGTTGGGTATTAGGTTGCTATTTTGATAATATATTATTTATAACAGGAAATAAGACAATAATGTTTTATTAGGCTTATTTAAATCATAGCTTGAATGGTCTAAACTTCTATCCTTATTTAATTTGTCCATATTCTGTCAATTTTATTTAAACAAGTAAGCCCAATTCCATTGCTTGTAATAGCTTAGATTTAATCAGACTGATAATATCAATAGTTACATTAAATCCTTCAAAGCATTTGAATGTTATGGTCAGGATTCAATGTGATAATGTAGGAAAGTATTTAGCAAAGTATCTGGTACATAGTAAGTGCTCAATAAATATTGAGAGTAACATGCTTCCTTTATACCAAACCACAAAGTATATTATGACTTTCATTATTTCAAATAACTTGAAATCTTTTGAACTATAGAAATGAATTACTTTTAACTTCTCATATATGTTTTTTTCTTGAATCATTCAGGGGGAAATAGTTAGATAAGTTAAACCTCAACCTCATTATTATAACACTTCCTTCTAAGTACTTCCATCTATAGGAGTGGACTACTGGTTGCCACGCTCTGGCCACAGTTGATTGGCCTGTGGGTCAGCCCATAGGCTGGTGTTTGGTCTATAATGTGCCCACCCATCAAAGATCTACACAGACAGAATGAAAGATTAAAAAAGAACTAAATCTAATGGCATGTCTCCTACAAATCTACAAATTCAAAGTAGCAATAAAGGAGTTAGTAGTAGAAGAAAAAGCAGAAAAATCACATACAGAAAAGAGAGACAAATTGAGCGCTTAACTCATTTGGTGGTGGAGTCCTGGACCGGTGACTCCCCAAAATCTGCCTTGGGATTCAATCAACCTTTCAGGTGTTTGAGTCCATTTTCTTCTCTATAGATCTGACTCTCTTGAGGTTCTTGTTTTTTCTTGAAGCCTAGACATGTAGATATTTCAGTAATACTATGATTGCTATCTTACTCCTTTCTTTGTCAATCTTTAAAATGCATTTTCATTATTTAAATAACATCAGTGTCCTCTTTTTTAAACTAACAACATAGTGTACCCGCCCTCGGGGTTCTTTGTTTTTTCTCCTTTTGATGTCTCTACCTGCTGAGTTATCTATTCATTTTATGTTCTGACTTTGAGAAAACCTTTAAAGCAAAAATCACATGCTATACATCTCAGTATATTTCATCCAAAGGGTTAGCAAATATTTCCGTTAATGGCAGGTAGATTTTTACACTAGCAAATGATCATAGCCAACTGATAAGACAATCTTGAGAGCAATTAGAGATTCTCCAATTGATTAAAAAACTCCTCTAAAAACTTTGTTCAAGATGAACATTGAGTTTAAAATAAATGTTCTCAGGCAATAGTATATGCTACTTGTGGTTTATGACAACTTGAAAACATTATTAAATATTTCAATTTGCCTTGATAATATATTGACTATATTTAACCATGTGTAAATTTTACATGAAATTTAATTTATGCTTTGTATAATACCAGTGCTATTAATGACTGGGGCATCTTTAATCTCAAAGTATTACTGGAAGGCAGCTCCAATGGTATGACTGAAAAAGCATAATTTCTTTTGTTTGTTTGTTTACTGCATCCAAAATATTTGCCATTTTAGATCTTACACCTTTTCACTTCATTGTTGAACATAAAGCCTCCTACTTTTCCTTGTTTCCTTGTTTTATAAAATTTGCACAACCATGGTGTGGTAGTAGTAGCCAGTGTATCTCATCTCATGACATACTTCAAATGAACTTGCACATCATTTAGATAGGTTTAAAGTGCTAACCGTAATTTCATGCACCTAACTGTAATTAGGTATATGCAGCTATCTCTCATGTTTCTGACCATACATCTTGCACATGATTATCTGGATATGTTCTGAGAACGGAGAGAAAAGAAAATAGGTGTGTATGTATTTGCTTGGCCTAACTTTGATCCGTCTTGCTGGCTTTCATCACCTTCGGAAGAAACTGCATTTCACACTAAAGCTGTTCCACTGTGAATAAGTTGATGACCATCCTGTGGATTTTCGCAGCTGTACAAAAGACATCCAGGTGCACCTGTCTTTTGACTCAGAACCCAGTGAGCCCCTTTCACATTAACAAAATTGCTTTTGGGAGACTCAGACCTGGATGACTTCCAAGCTAGTTAAAAATAATTCTGGAAGAAAAGTGCAGTGCTGCTTCTTGGCGGTGGAAACGTGAGTCATGTTCCCCCACAGCAGATTCCTTTCGGAAGGTTCAGGTACCCATTTCAACTCCCAAATGTCTTGCAGAAGTTATCTTGCACTTTCAGCTTTCTTCTGATCAACACATTGAAAATGCAGTCAAACAGCTTTTTATCGGTTCAAAATTCGAGCTCAAATTTAATCCTGCTTCCTTGAAGCCAAGGAAGTTGCTGGGGCATTTTCATTACATCCGGACCTGACTGCAGAGCTCCTTGGCATTCTTGAAACCTCTGACAGCATCATTCATTTAGAACAATGTGATCGATCCAGAAGAAGCCAGTGGCAATGAACTCTGAGTACTCATACAGAAGAGAATATCCTATCTAGTTGAAAAATGTTTCCCTCTTTATTCTTTGCCTTGAGATAAAGTCCCCCATCATTTGGATTTTAGATCCTGGTATATTTTATAGGTTTTTCTGTATTGCATTAATGGTGCTTGCACTTAAATCTTAGTTATTAGTTATACTTGCATCATCTCCAGTCAACAATTTTAGGGTTGCCTATCATTACAATCTACCCTGTTTCTAAAAATGCAGATTGCTAACTGAACATATTATATTTTGTAAGGGTTGGAGGTATTGTATAAAGGCAGCCTACTAATCTCTGATTTATATAGAAATAGCATGCTTATTAGTATTTCGGATTATCTAATGTAATGAATCCTAATCTAGATTCTTCAGTATGCAGGAAATGGATAGGCAGGTGTTGGTGTTTCATGGACTGTTTGCAATATTTCCAAAATTATTGTAGCAATTGTAATAGAGAGGACTGTGCATGTTAACTAAAATGTCAATTTTATCAGCATTTGGTTGGAATTATATCAACTTAGTGTGGCATAGCTTGGCATTTATTCTTATTGTGCAGTTAATTTTATTTGTGATGAGATTCTTTGTTCTTATTATCGGGAACAGGGATGTGGTTTCCCTGCCAAATCCTCACTGCCAGAATAAAGGATTTCAAGCACCTGGGGAAAAGCAAGCTTTACAGTTTAAGATGAGTTTCATGACCTTGAGAGATGGTCCTCAATAATGGGAAGGGTATCCAGGTTATACAAGGAGAGACTAAGTTCCCCATAGGCCATGATACCCCTGCCCAAAATAATGCCACAAAGTAGACGAGGATCTTGAGGTCACAAAGAGGGAGAAAATGAATCTATGGTGTTAGGTATCAGTGGAATCTATGCTGCTCCTTTTCATCCCTCATTCCAGTCCTGCTGAGTTTTCTCACTCTTTCTTTTTCTTCACACTACTCAGGTAGGGAGCCAAGGCAGGGTCCCTATGGAGGGGGAAGAAATCGAAGGCCACAGAAGCCAGAGTCAAGACCACTAAATGGGCCTTCAGTCTTAGCTCAAAGCCAGGCAGTTTGGTCAGATTCAACAGCAAGCCTCTCCGTGCCGTGGCCTCCTACTTTTGCTAAGAAGAGCATGGGTCCCCTATGGACATCAGATTCTCTCATGGTTTCTAAATGGGATTTTCCTCTGCTCTTGGCCTACCAAGAGCCTGCCTTTAGGGAAGCCAGCCAGACAGGTTAAGGGCAGTTGTAGGTACCTCCTCACACCATTAGCAGACAGCATTTGCTTTTTTTGTAGATGACTACTTAGGCTCACTTGCTGAGGAACGGGCCTGGCCTTGGTAAATGTCAGGTGATATTTGCATGCATTTGTCCAACAAATAATTTTTGAACACCTGTTACATGCTTGCTAGGCACCAAGATGTCACCCTGAACCATACAGAAATTTTGTTCTTATATATGTTTGTATTTTAGCAGGGAACATATATTAAATATAGTTACAAAAAATTACTTATAATTATGATGAGAGCAATGAGGTAGAAATGCATAATGCTAGTGGAGAGTACAATGGGAAAATCCACTCTAGAGGGCCAAGAAAGGCTTCCCAAAGGAAGTAATCTATAAGTTCTGACAAAGGTGGCCATACAATTGGATAATTTATCATCCAAACTAAAACATTTCAGAGATGGAGCCACTTTAGAGAAAGGGTATCATTAGCAAAATATACAGAATAAAAGGCAGATAGAAATTTAGTCACCCTAACTATCCCTGAAGGACTAAATCAGAAAGACCGAAAGTTGGAGACACCCAACATCTTTTCTCTGGCCTGGGACCTTTATTTTGAATTAATACTGTCAGACTTCTTGGCACATTGGGTAAGATCTGCTTATGTTATTTTATCTATTGATTCAAGACCAAAGTGTTGGAACTTTGGCTTATACTAGATTATCTGTATGTTCCTAGACAGAGGCCACCACCTGACAAATCAAGAGATTTCTCTAAAATCAAAAGAATTTCAAGAACTCAACTGAAATAGAGGCACTTTGGTGGCCCAATTGCATGGCAATCCCATTCCAGAGGACACATTGCGAGCTAATACTCTAAGACTACACTCTTATTGATCCATGGGTAAGGAAAGACCTAGGGTCATATGAATTGTTGGCTAAAAAGCACCCACCAGACTATGAGTAAACAGGCCTCATATAAAGAAAGGCTGGTGAAAATGGGGAGAACCGATAAAGTCATCCACTTGCAATGGGACACTGTGGGTGAACAGAGGGCTGTCAAAGGAGCTGTAGACCTCTATTAAGATGGAAGGTAATTCAACTGTTGACCAAATGCCAGGAAAGAAGCTCTTGAACAGAAAATATGTGTTTCTGATAACTGCCAAAAGGCCTTGAAATTTCAGCAAGCTGCAAAAAATAAGAAATTTAGAAACTCACATCTTGCTCATACAGTGCATTAACTCCAGACTACTAGAGAGAACATTTCCATTCCTGCTGCTATAAATGCACACCTCTTCCTTATTTGTGAGGCACCCTGTCCCCCGAGACCTCCTACCCCAACACCTCCTCTCCACACACAGGTCCTTATGAACATTATTCTTGCTTTGCCTGCTCTTGAGTTTGCCTTCTATACTTTTCAACAGGCTATTAAATGTCATTAGTACTCTCTGCAATTTCAGTAGTTTATTTTTAGGACAAGGTTGAGGCATTTAATTAATGTCACATTGACTTTTTTTTAGCCTAAGCATATTTTACCCACTTTAAAAGATTATGAGTAAATATTAAAAAGTGTCAAAAAATAAACAGACTCAGCATTTAGCTTACACATGTTAAAAATGTATGTCCAATTCTTTGCTGGAGAGTGAGCTTGAATATTTATTTCTGTTTGCCTCTGACTTTTTGGCAAGAAAGGGACAAATGTTCATTTGACAACAGTTAGTTTGGTTATCGATTTTAAACTAGTTTTTTGATATGTGAAATTCAATATTCCTTTATTTCTTATTAAATTCCTTTCTGTTTGCAACTGTATCTAATATTAAATTTCAACCAGATACAGTAAAGCTGTGAAAACCTTTACCTACCAGGACCTCTAAAAGAATATTTATTGACTTTGGGATGAAGAAGCAAATGACAGCATAGCAAACACAATCTACATAAAATTGAAATTTCCATGCAGCTACTGGGTTAGTTCAGCTTACAATTTCCGATCCTATCTTCTCAAATTCAATAAATCGACACAGCATGCACTAGCTTCTACCACAAGGGCCTATCCAAATCAGTAGTTGCAACTGTGGCAAGTTTAAGAATTAGCTGAAATGTTTATTGAAAAGCCCGTTCCCGGGACCTAGCTGTAAAAGGTCCAGAACAGGCCTTGGGAACCTCCAGGAGATTCTAAACCATTTTTTCAAGATACTGTGCTTTCTGGAACACTGACCTACATTATTACTGGTGGAGAGGAGAAATAGGATTTTCTTCATGCTTACTAACTGCTAGACGCATTTTAAGTATTATATGTTATGTGAAATCATTTGACCTACACAAAGATATCATGTATTAAACAATATTAACTCTATTTCAGAGGTTCAGAAAGCCTAATTAACCTGGCTGAGATCACACAGTAAATTATGGGAATCTGGTTCCAAAAAAGAAATGTCACAACCAAGTGACAAAACAAAACAAATTCATAGGAACTGAGATCCTGGAAGGGAAGGGGAGAGAAACAGAGATGGGTGAAAAAGACACAGGGGAGTGTTAGTCATAATATTGGGATAAGTTTGTACAGTGACCGATGATTACTAGAATTAGTGAGGTGATCACACTGTAAGGTAAACATGTAAATAGGCCAAATCAGTATATTGCACATTTGAAACTAATATATTGCATACCAACTACACTTAAATTAACAATTAATTAAAAATAAATAACAAAAAAAGAGAAGGCAGATTTCAAAGTTTTGTTCATTCCTTACTAATGCTGTAACTCTATATATGAAAACAATAAAATGAATTACAAAATTTTAAAGTTTACAAAAGGCCTTCAGGTTTATCAAACTGAATACATAAAGTCACTCCTTTCACCAAGCTCTCCTTCATCAGAACTTGACGGTATTTCAGGCTCTTAGTCACCCTGTGCTCAAGTGCTCGGCTAATCCAAGGTCTTGGTATAATGTGGGTCAGCCAGGCTCTCTGTGCCCTTAGGTAGCTTTTCACACTTTTTGAAGGGATTTTAGATACATTATCTCATTTGATTCTTCTAACAACACCAACAGATCACACAAAATAGATGACATCTTTCTCCTTTAATACCAAAAGTCACAGCAGGGTTCTCACTCTGCTCCTTAATTCAGAGGCATCATCGTTTCGGTGCTTTAATAAGCAGGATTTATTTGAGTTGTTGTTCTGCCCTGTGAGCTTGGTGGCTTTGAGTCCCTGTATGACCTCAGGACTGCAGCCTCTGTCCAAGGGATCCCACCTACCCAGCAAAAGATGACATTACTAGGGGATCTGGCTGAAATGTCTCGACATATTTTTCTCTGGGAAAATGGGTAATTGCAGAAAACTTGTTCTCCAATTACTCAAATTCAAATATTCCAGTTGATGAAGACCATCTATTTTACTCATTTTCTTTCCCAGTTTAAAATTGTGGCTTCATATCTCTGTGCTGGCATGTCTGATAGCTGTACTAAATTTAAAATTATGTTTACAATGGCTAATTTAACCTTGTGTCCATTTGGAAACAATCTTATTCTAAGGTAGTGTCTTTCCACGTGATGACAGAATTTTACCATAAGCCTCTCAACAGCAACGTTTTACGGAACCAGCAGAGCAAAGACCTGGCAAGTGCTCGACAGCCACGGCTCCACGTATGGGCTGTTCCAGCTACACCAAGAAGCAGACAGCAGCAGGTGAGCGACTTGCCTGTCAGTTAAAGTTAGCTCAGAGATGAAGAAATATAAAATCATCCTTCCCCTCTCAAATGCACATTGTAATTTCACTTCTACTTCGATTTTACAAGTATGTAAGGAGAAACTGGATAGGGGCACAGCGTGTGTATCTAAATGCACTTAGCAAATAAATGTAGAGAGAAGGAGGCAATTAATAAACAGTGGTATTCAGCAAAACACATGACATCACATGCACATATAAAAAACTGTTTGGTCTACTGAGGAATAACC
Organism: Carollia perspicillata; assembly: GCA_004027735.1. Classification (NCBI taxonomy): domain Eukaryota; kingdom Metazoa; phylum Chordata; class Mammalia; order Chiroptera; family Phyllostomidae; genus Carollia; species Carollia perspicillata. The sequence goes on from PVKM010005139.1 coordinate 31,567, forward strand.
TGAACTATATGAGATTATTCATAACCAAAAATCAAAGACTGCAAGATATTTATCCTCCTTGGAAAAGGGTGATAGACATGAAATGTGATGAGTTTTTGATATTCTTATTACCATCCAAATGTTCAGTAAATTAATGTTGCTGAATTTGAATCATACCTTCACACCTTGGGAAATGTTCATATAAATACCAAAGGTAAAGAGAGATGAGTGAACTATATGACTAGGATCTATCGGTAAATAAGGCATGCTTTTTTCACTTTAAAAATTAGAAGAAATTAGCTGAAACATTACCGAAGTGGCAAAACACGCAATAAGAAAATAGTGTTAACTAGTATCTGTCTTCCATAACCTTGGTTATGGTTAGGTTAACCAAGTCAAGGTTAACTAACTCTATTCTATTGCCACAAATGGATCCCTTGGCTACATGATTTGTACTTTAATCCTCCTGGAAATTTTGAGAGGCCAAATGAAATCTTTCACATTTGTCCAGAGGGAGGAGAGAAGAAAGCCATAATTCTGAAGTCAGTGTAATATATTATGGGAAATTTGTCTCTTTGTAGTGTCACTGCCCAGGAAAATAACCCTTTCTTGTCTCTAGAACTTAGAAGCTAGGTTGGTGCATGTCCAACATCAGGGTCATGGCCATTTTTCTGCTACCCAGGTCATTTCAGCAGTGCAAGATATCTTTCCTCCTTCCATCCATCACTGAGCAAGGTAAGTGTCCATTTGGAAACAAATAGTATATGATTGCATGACTTAAAAACAGATGAATATTAGTTTATGTTATAGCATAGAACACAATAGAGAAAAGCCTGGAGCTCAGTTAGAAATCGCAAGTTTCTACGAAGAACCCAAATATACCGAATTCTCAACAAACAGTTCTGTATCCTAAGTTGAACTACCAAATACACATTGTTGTGAGTGTCCTGCACAGCAGCTGGTAATTGTGGACTGTTAGTCTGCCTGAGGGTCAGGGCGCCTGGCTCCATCACTGATTTGGTATGATGACGTGTAGACTGTCTATTTGCCTTCATATGTGATAAATGGGCATAATAATATCTGCTATGTTTATATTATAAAGATGTCATAACATCTCAGTATAAAAAGGAATGTCAAATCAATTGGAAAAAGGTGCAAGTGCTATTTAACTACATGTTATAATGATATAGAGAGGGGCTTGAAACATCTCCAGAGAAGTTTAGGTTAAAATCCACCGGTGATCTCTTCATTGGTAAAAGTGGCAGAATCATGAATGAGTCATTATTCCACTGAAAACTATGCAGAGAAAATATATGAAACAACTTCTCCTCAAAGGCCTATCTCACCTTTTTCCATTCAAATGGTACTATCTAGCCACAAATGAGTTCACTTCTTAGCACTATATAGGAAATAGTATTGTATGTATTATATACATAGACATGCACACAGACCGACACATTTTGATCATGTATTAACAATTAATAATCATCTCCCAATAGGTAGAGTGGAATGGTGAGGTGAGCATGAGATTTAGGGTCATACGTGGACTCCTATCTGTGTCTTGACACTTTCTAGTTGTGTGACTCTGGGTAAGCTTCAACCATCTTACTCTCGGTTTCTATTATGTATGATTATAACAAGAATGTTTTTTGCAGGGTTGCTATAAAGATCAAATTAGAAACTGGGTATAAAGTGACTTCTGTCCTGGCTGGTGTGGCTCAGTTGGTTGAGCATGTTTCCATAAACTGAGAACATGCTGGTTCATGTTCTCAGTGGCTGAACCAGGTGGCTGGTTCGATTCCTAGTCAGGGCACATGCCTGCGTTGCAGGTCCTGCCCCCAGCCAGGGCACATGCAAGAGACAACCAACCAATGTTTCTCTTTCACATCAGTGTTTCTCTCCCCTCCGTCTCACTCCATTCCCCTCTCTCTAGAATCCATAAAAGAAAAAAGAAACTAAAAATAAATACATAAATGAAAGTGACTTGTAAACTGGAAATCACTTTGGAATATTATTACATGGATACAGAGTTAATAAATATGCCATCTGCTTCTGTGAATTTTAAATAACTTCTACAACTTTATAGCTCAAAGCCAATTTTCCAGACATCTTTTAATACTCACCATACTGACCTCCCATCCCACACAGTATAGTAAACTCAGTCTCCTCTCTTGTGCATTGTTGCCTTTTTGTTTAGTCCATATGCTGCATACTCTTCCTTTACCGACGTGAAACACTTCCCCTGCTCTTCTCTGTTCATCCCTGAGGCTGAACTCGATGGCCACTTCTGCTGTGAAGCCCTCCCTGATCATGAGATTCCAAACTTACTGACTTCCTTTCCAGTGCTATTGTTGCCTGAACTCTTTCTTTAGGAATAGTTCATTTTTATTATATTTTTCCATTACCATTTATCCCCCTTACATCATCTTTGACCTCCACTCACCCCCTCTCCCCTGCAGTCATCACACCCTTGTCTATGTCTATGAGATCTTTTTCTTTCTTTCTTGACCCCTCCTCCCTCAGACCTGTCACCCTGCTCTGTATCTGTGAGTTTGTCTCTATTTAGCTTATTAGTTCAGTTCGTTCATTAGGTTCTGAACTCTTAAAGCACTTGTTTTTGGGTGTCATTCATGTGACACTTTCCATACCCACATCCCTTTGCAGTTATCTTTTCAAATAATGTATATATATCTTATGTCTACCATAAAGACAAGGGTTCTTGATTTAGAGAATATGACTCATACATTTCCAGGTCAAACATATCTAGTGAGGTGTGTTATGAGCAGTAGTCAGAGTGGGAAATGGCTGATATAAATGGTACTGTAATGAATAATATAAAATTGGGACCTAAATATCTATTCCATGTGATAGAAAGTATTTTTTAAATACTATACTCCAAAGTGATTTTCCATTTGCAGTTAGCATAGTGTGCCATTTCAATGCACATATGTTTAACAGAATTTCCAGAAGACAACCTGATATAAAACAACCCTTTTCAGAGTCTAGAAGGCTAGCACCAACTACAAGCAAACCAATTCCTGATCATGAGGGAGAAGCACTTAAGAAGCTATGATCCATAGTACATTTGGAAAGAATTCATCCAATATTGACCAAATTAAAACTGATCATTGATGACAAAGAGTAGACTTAAGCAATTGGCTAAATAATAATGGAAAACAAAATAATAGAACATGGCTAAAAGATAATTACAGTCTCCATTTCAAATAAGAGATTATGAAATAAAAAACCCTGAAGGAAATAAATTTACCCATATAAGCAAGTGATCTCCTGTCTGCCAACTTATTAGCTATCATAAAAAAATTATTTTACTCCAGTTGACCTAAATTATCATCTCTATTTCAATCCATACAGGTCAGTCTCTAGGTACAGAAAAGACCTGGTTTACTCAGTTACTACAATAGATTTCAGAAGTTAACAACTAACAATCATTATGACTTAGTAAATATCAGATACCATGATGGGCACCTTCACAAACATAATTTCTTTAAATCCTCTCAATAGTCATCTTTTGAACTCCTTAACTACTTATTTACTTTACCATTAATTTGACAATTAATCCTGTACTATTCTGTGGTATCTCTTGTATTATTTACTAGAACTACTATTTCTCTTATCATTCCATTTGTTTATCCATTCATCTATTCTGGTTAAATATTTATGACTACTAGGTGCCACGTAATACACTTAGCTCTGGACATAGATTAGCAAATGAGACAAAGTCCATCACATAATAGACCCTTCATGTTGGTTTTACTCAATTCTTTATATATATATATATATATATACATCCAAACTACATTTTTAGCTTCTTGGGTAGGTAGTTCCTTAATTTTGCTTCTTTGCATCCTCTGCAGTATCTAATATGGTAAGTACTTAATATAAAACTGCATTCAACACACATGGGGTAGTTTGTTTTTAAACATTTAAATGCCATTATTAAATTAAATAATATTTATTTGATAATATAAAATGTATAAAAATATTAAAGGCTTATTGTAAGATTAATACTACATCTGATCTTAATTATCTGGTAAAGACTCAAAGGAAAGTCTAATAAGTTAGTATTACCCATAATCCTCCTCCTCTACCTCTCCCACTCTTAACAAACTACAATTATTCACACAGGTTTCTAGGTAGATTTCTGTACTAATGATGACTAAGTTTAGCTTCTAGTGTGAATTTGATTGCACTATGATTCTCAGTAACAGGATGTTATCTTAATAGATGTGTCTTCAGACAAGACTATTAAGACTATCTCTTCAATTATTTTAGTAAGATTTTGCATTTGAAAATAGGAATTCTTGTTTATACATAAGATAGAAGATTTCACTCATCCTATTCATTTCCTCAGGCAGCCTGAAGGTAGGGCAGTATTTCTGATGTCTAGTCACCATATCTTCAGTTACTACCTAATATTTTCTTTGCTATACTTTGAAAAGCAGTATAGCATAGTGGTTAAATGCATGAGTTTTTAAAGACATGACTTCAGATAAAATAGTTTCTCCTTGTTAAGATTCTTGTGAGAGCTATTTTATAAAAATGCATATAAACAGTAATACCAAACCTGTCACACAATATGTGCTCATCAAATGACAGGGCTTTGTATTTGAGTCAAAGAAAAATAAAAAGACCTTCACAGGAAGCTTATCTCTTTGCAGAAAAATTTATCTTTCAATTTTTCTGGGGCCAGATGACAAAGTATATACATGTAATACAAATATTTTGCATGTGCATCTGAGTATGGAAGTCCAAAAAATTTGTTTAGCCACATTACCATTGATAAAGGTGGCTGTGGATTGGAACAGACACACAAACACCATGGCTGGTGTATGGGGTGGGGAGGAGGGTGCGTGTGTACAGACTGATAAAAGATAAAGTTGTCTTGCTCTCAAAAAGCAGACACACTGTTTCTATTGTTGTATTCAATCCTAACACAATATAGTTATTATCTGTATTCTGTTTGTGTTGCACATGAGAAAATCAGGGTCAGGAACTTTAAGTGATATGTACATTTCACACAATCATTGCATTCAGAATTTGACACTAAGCCCAAAGCTTGGAAACTAACCAAAGGCCTCACTAATTGCAGTATCAGGAAAACAAGGACCTTTCAGCAGAGGATTCAAGCTCAAAACTTTTACAGTACAAGTGCTGTGTATGAGTCTGAAAGTGTGTATGTGTATGCATGCATGAGTTTGTACAAACGTGTGATATACTTCAGAGGTGAGGCAGTAGTAAACAGAACACAAACCTCACAGAAGCTATAGACATTAAATGCTCTACCTTTCCTCCTCTTCCCCTCTGCCTGCCTCTCTTCTTTCTTTTATCACTAAGTTGATTAAATAAAACAGAACACTTCTTTTTTTAAGTATATTTTATTGATTATGCTATTACAGTTATCCCATTTTTTTCTCCCCTTTATCCCCCTCCACCCTGTACACCCCTTCCACCAGAATTACCCACCCTTAGCTCAGGTCCGTGGGTTGTACACTTGAGATCTTAGGCTTCTCCATTTCCCATACTACTCTTAACCTCCCCCTGTCTATTTTGTGCCTACGTATTATGCTTCTTATTCCCTGTACCTTCCCCCTGCCAAATCTCCTCTTCCCTTCCCCACTGATAATAGTCCAAGTAATCTTCATTTCTGTGATTTGGTTTCTGTTCTAGTTGTTTGCTTAGTTTTTTTTTTTTTGAGTTCACTTGTTGATAGTTTTGAGTTTGTTGTCATTTTGCTCTTCATACTTTTTGATCTTCTATTTCTTAGATAAGTCCCTTTAACATTTCATAGAATAAGGGTTTGGTGATGATGAATTCCTTTAACTTTACTTTCTCTGGGAAGCACTTTATCTGCCTTTCCATTCGACATGATAGTTTTGCTGGATAGAGTAATCTTGGATGTAGGTCCTTGCCTTTCATAACCTTGAATACTTCTTTCCCTCCTCTTCTTGCCTAACAGGCTTCTTTTGAGAAATCAGCTGATAATCTTATGAGAATTCCTTTGTAGGTAACTGTCTCCTTTCCTCTTGCTGCTCCTAAGATTCTCTCCTTATCTTTAATCTTGACTAATGTAATTATGATGTGTCTTGGTGTGCTTTTTCTTAGGTCCAACTTCTTTGGAACTCTCTAAGCATCCTGGACTTGCTTGTCTATTTCCTTCATCAGATTGGGGAAGTTTCCCTTCATTATTTTTTTCAAATAAGTTTTCAATGTCTTGCTCTTCCTCTTCTCCTTCCAGCACCTCTCTAAGTTGGATGTTGGAACATTTACAGTTGTCCCACAGGTTTCTTAGACTTTCCTCATTTTTCTGAATTCTTGTTTCTTCACTCTGGTCTGGTTGGATGTTTATTTCTTCCTTTTGTTCAAAATCACTGATGTGAGTCCTGGTTTCCTTTCCTTCACTATTATTTCCCTGTATATTTTCCTTTATTTCACTATGTATAGCCTTTATTTCTTCTTTTATTTTGTGTCTGTACTCAATCATTTCTGTGAGCATCCTGATAACCAGTATTTTGAACTTTGTATTTGATAGGTTGGCTATCTATTACCTCATCACTTAGTTCTTTTCCTGGAGCTTTGATCCGTTTTTTCATTTGGGCCACATTGCTTTGTCTTGGTGTGCCTGTTAAGCAGTAAGGGGCAGAACCTTAGGTATTCACCAGGGCGGGGCAACCCACTTCTCTCCATTGTGGAGCTGTATGTATGTAGGGGAGGGGTCAGAGAAGAAACAATGCCACTTGCTAACTTGCTAGGCTCTTGCCCCATTTTAAAATAGACTATTTCTAACCACTGCTTTTGAAAGTGTTTCAAAGATGGTACAAATTTTAAAAAAAGTCTTATAGCTTTTACTACTGTGAATGTCCTGAAGGGCAGTCATAAAACTTAAGGCTTGCAGACTTGCCTATTTAAGGTGGGAGAATCTTCAACTTAATCCTTCAACTATCATAATTATGTTCGTTTATACTATGTTGTCTTTATTAAACCTCTTAGTACAACTCTGGATTATGATGTATAACCCTTATAATGGATTTAATTTGGGAAAAAGAGAATACTGTTTTGTCAGTATAATAATCAGTATATTTAAGCAAAGAAGGAATTTGACAAAGGTCAATTCTTTTGATTTAAAAATAAATTTATTATTTAAAACAAAAAACCATTTAGGTTCCTCTTGGTTGTGGCTATTAGCATGGGGGTTTCATAGAGATTGCATACAATGAAAACTTCTGGGTATTTACCCCCCTAATCTTGAAAGCCTTCCTCAGGCCAGCATTGCACATTTAAATTCTTTCTCTATTTCCAAAACCTTATTTGCATTCAGTGCCTTCCTGAGTTTTCTCCATCATCTGAAATGAAATGCTTGGAACAAAAGAAGGGGTAAGGCTGAGTGAAGCCACTAGGCAAGCCCAGAGTAGCCCTCAGACTACATAAAAATAAACACAGGCACAAAGAACAAATTACAAAAACGTTAAATCATTAATCTCCTTAGGGTATCAAATTTTCTGCCTGCACAGGATGACTCGTTTGGCTCACGCCATTTGCTACAAATCTGTGTAGCATGTGATTTGATTTTTGGATTAGAGAATGCTGTTCCCACAGAACTAATATAAATGTACATATATTGCCCCTCTACATTTTTTGTTTGTTTGTTTTTAGGACACAAGTTGACCCTTGGGAGAAATTATCATGGGAAATTTTACTTCAAGAAATTCCCATAAGTGAAATGAGCAGAATTTATGTAAAATCGGTTCCAACGTGTCCCCTTCAGCCTACCTCCTTTCCTACAATCTCAGCTACACATCAGACACATTTTAAAAGGTAGAGCTGCATCTTCCAGTTAATTTGAACTCTTTGTCTGTTTCTGTTCATCCATAAGCAAAGAAAAAAAGCTCTGAGCCCTAAGGGACTCTGCTGGCATGAGCTCCTTCTTTTATGCAGTATTGTTGGTGCGTAGGGGAGAAACAAGAAACGGGCTAAAATAGGTGTGTGCATTCCCATCTACAGTTAAAGTGCTGCATTTTTCTCTCATGGAACTTAGAACTTTCAGGAGGGCAAAGGGTCTGTGCTCAGCCACAATGTGCTATTTTGAATTTAAAAACCACTGATTGCAGTTTCCCTGGGATCTCCTGCATGTCCAAGACATTCAGACCCAAATACAGATTAGGCACTTCACCAAAGAGGTTCTTTGTACCTGCTATAAAGTCTTGGAATACATGGCAATAATTATGGTTCAGAGAAACACTGGAATAACTCCAGGAGAACTCCCAGGTGCCACTTAGCTGTCCTTCCTTCCTTTTTCTCTTCCCTGCAGTCAGTCACTGAAACCTGAACCAGCCAATTCAATGACCACCCTGATGGTCACTTCTACAGGCAGCACAATGCTCACATCTCACTGCCACTGTTAGACTGGCAATTCCATTCTAGCCTAGAATCCAGTGGCAAAGACTCTCACCCAGTTCCTGGGGATCACATGACTCTATTTGCCCATCTTTGTACCCCAGTAAATAGGTACTTATCTCCAAGCATGTGAAAGGCTTAGTTCTACGAAAATGGATGTGGATGTGGAAACTGTAACCCAAGCTTAACCTCTAGATAACTTAGCTGGAGTGGAATGTTTAGCTTCTGAGATCAGCTTACCTATCTGCTCTCCAGTCACAGGTCAGGGTATCCAAGGCACCATCAATTTCCCTGGAGTGTCCAACCACAGACTTCTACCTCAGTAGTGTGCATAATCAACAACGTTATTTTGTGTGTCTATCCTGTTATAAGATCAGTTCACATTTATGGTGGACTCTAGAAAGTATCAGAGCCAGGAGAAGGATCCCGAGGTATGTATTCCAGAGTTGCATGCCTTGCCCTTCACTAACTACAAATACAGAACATTTGGTCTCCCCTGACATGCAGTAACTACTTTTGTCTTTATGGCTATTAAAAGAAGGGAAAATAAGAAAGCAAGAGCCACCTCATTTTTCTTGCACTTAATGTGTTCTCCCTTGCCTCTGTCAAACAGATGAGGACAACGTGAAGCATTAATCCTCAGAAAACCAAGTCATCGACTGTTTGAAGTGGAATTAGTCCTAAGTGTCAAGAGGATTTAAGGAAAGGAAAAATAAAAGTGGCTTAAGGAGTCATACTTATTAATTATCTGGTACGAAAAAGGCACTGTTATTTTTTTACACATTATGTATTTCACTTCTGAAAACCTAATTAATTTTTCCTCATAAACCTTTGGGGTGGGTATTTTTACTCACATTTTTTGGAGATAGAAAGAAGCAATATACAAAGAGGTTAGATAACTCGCCCAAAGTTATACAGCTAGTGAAGTGCACAGCTGGAATTAAAAACCTAATCTATACAGAGAATTTATTTAACCAAGTTAAATTATGATTATTATAGTTAGAGGTCTCAGGAAATGCCCCCTTGGTGATTAAAAAAAGAGCCAAACTCTGAAAAGAGACAGATGTCTGGAACTCTTCATCTGCAGAAGTCTCTGCCCTCCATTGCTCTTTGAAGGAATGATGACGTAAGAGATAAATCTCCACGTGAATCTAGCATTCCACATTAGACACTAGAATCTTGTTCTAGTATTTGCTATATGTAAAATCATGTTGAATCTATGTGCATAATTCGTAAGTTCATACCTATAATTTGAGTGTAAACCTCAGTTCCTGCATTGATTCTGGACTAGATGCTGGTCACATAATGATTGAAAAAGACCAAATCCCAAAGATAAAGATGTTCACAGAAAAAAGGGGCAATGAATGTATTCACAATTAACCATAATATAATGCAATCTGCTGTATTAGCAGTATAAACAGAGTACAAAGAGATCATAAAGGAAGATGTAAAAACAGTAGTAAATTAAAAACAACCTAGATGAGCAAGAAGATATTAGCCAGGTAAATTATCATATATCCACGTGGTAGAATATTAGACAGCCATTAAAATCACATGGTAGAAGAATACGTAACAAATTTGGAATATATTTGATAAATATATTGTTAAGTGGACAAGCAGGCCATAACATGTACATGATATGATTTCACTTTTTAAAAATATATAGAGAGAACATTTTAGCAAATGTTAATAATGGTTAGATAAAGGTCAGAATCATTATCTTTTCTGCCTATTGCTTTTTCAAAAAATATTTTATTTATATGTTTTTAAAGAGAAGGGAAGGGAGCAAGAAAGAGAGAGAAAGAAACATTGATGTGAGAGAGCAATATTCATTGGTTGCCTTTCATCTGACCAGGGGCTGAACCTGCAACCTAGGAATGTTCCCTGGCCAGGGATCGAACCAGCAACCTTGTGTTTTGTGGGATGATGCCCAACCAACTGAGCCACACCAGTCAGGACATCTGATTATTGCTTTTTTATATTTTCTAATTTTTCTATAATGAATATGTGTTTCTTTGGTAATTGGGAAAAATTCAATGCTTTTTGTTTAAAATTCAAATGAACAGTGTTAGCCATGACTTAACAAAAAAATCTATTTGAAATTTCTCCAAATTGAGGAAAAATAAAATTCCTAAAATGATTAACATTCATTTTCATAGAGGACCTCTTGAGCTCTGAGATACCTTACTCTGATGAATCCGCCAGCCTTGAATTTCTACTTGGTATTTGGTATTGTGCCAAATGTGGTACCTCTCCTTGGTCTAAATCCCCCCTCATGATCTTAAAGACCTCTCATATTTGCCATACTAAACTAGAGGGGCTCTCCTGCTTGGAAGCTTTTGGAAATGAACAGATCATTTTGTTGTATCCTGTCATTCATTTGGTAAAGGTGCCGGCTGCTTTTTCAACCCAGTTAACACACTTCTCCTACCAAGAAATGCAGGGCTTCTATTCTCTCTCTACCTTGCTGTAAATTCTGAAAGTTTTAAAGGAGGATAAAAGGAAGAATCCTCCAAGATCTACAACTGGACAGACCCCAGGAAAGACACATGAGGTGAACAGTCATTCAGATGAAATGGAAAATAACACCAGACTTACAGAAGAGCTCGACCACAGTCTGCAAGTGGAAAACTTTCAGAGCTGGTCGAGAACGCAACGTGTCTTGTCAGGCTTGGAGAATTGCTGCTCAAAGCTTTCTACTTATTTATGGTCAAAATGCTCTGGCACACTTCTCTTTACATTCCAGAGTTTTGATAACTAGCTGTATTACTCATGCATCTTGAACTGTGCCATCGAGGAAGGAGGAAGAGAAATTTGAATTCTTGTCATTGTTGGGGAAGTCAGATTCATTAACAACCAACTAATCTAAGAGAAAAGCCAGAATCTCTGAGGAAGCTTTTCAATGTTTTCGGGCTACTTAGTCTGAATTCAGAAACTGGAGAAAGCTTTTCACTTACGAAGTTACCCAGAGCCTGGAGGGGAGGCGAGCATCTTCCAGGGGCTGAGCATAGATCACCAGCTCAGATCATTACAGCCTGGTGGCTGCTGGCCCCTAATGCCGCCTGAGCTGCAGACACAACGTGGACTGCATTCCAATAGCAGACTCAGTGAAAAAGGAGATTGCTTCTGGAGAGCACTGTGAATGATCTGTTGTGTACTAACCAGTGTTTTGTTTTGTTTTTTCCCCAATGTGCACTGAAAAACAGCATAATTTATACATGCTCATATATCATCTGCTTGTTAATTCAACACTAAAGCAAAGGGATGACAGGAATACAGGTTCTTACATCTTTTATTCTGTTTTCTCTTTTTCTGTCTTTTTTTGGTAATAGATGAATGGAGCATGCACACCATTTTAGGTGCTTGCTCAAATGCAAGATTCACTGTGATGCTCTTTATTATGTTTGTTAGATTGAAATGCACAGTTGTGGTTAATCACAAGATTCTCTAGGGTGACACCCTCTAAATTAAGTTAACTGAGAATTATATTTTAGCCAAGCTATCTTCTGGGTTTACTAGTATCTGAGCTGAGACAAAAGAATCACAGCGTTAGCAGCGGAGGATGTATAAGTTGCCGAGATACTCCTGAACAAGGTGAAGAAGATGGTGAACACGGTCCTGGGAAACTATTTCACATGCAATGAAGGCTGTGATGGGGAGGAGACTTTGGAAATAATTTTGTTATTTGGACAAATGTTTCTAAACCTCTGTTTTCTCAATGACACTGTCGATACCATCGAGTTAGATTTAATATTAAAACATTTCAATCCATGATTCATAATTGTAATAATTATTTTCAGTTGTATCTCTTTTCATCACAAAATTAAACTGCTTGACACGTATTAATAAATAAATAAATGCATTTAGTCAATTACATTAGAAAAAAGTAATAATCACATTTGGCTCTGGTTGGGTGACTCAGCTGGTTGGAATGCTGTCATTTACACCAAAATGTTGTGGGTTCAATTCCCAGTTAGAGCTCATACCTAGGTTGCGGGTTAGATACCCCATTGGAATGCTTATGGGTTGCAACTGATGGATGGTTCTCTCTTGCATTAATGTTTCTGTCTCTGTGAAAATCAATAAATCTATATCCTCAGGTGATTATTAAAATAATAATAATAATAACAACAACAACATTTGGATGACTTCATACGTAAAATACTGCCCAACTGGCTGAATACTACAGAATTATGGTAGCAATATAAGTGTATATATATACATGCACACTCAAATATTTACTCTAAAAGCAAAACAAATTATCTGGACAGCTAACAAAATAAATAAAACACAGTTAACACTATTTAAAAAGCCAGGTATTAAAAAAAAAAAAAAAGAAATGTGTATATGTGATGGGGTATTATTCAACTAACCATTCATTTATGTATTCAAAAATATTAATTAATTCAGCATCTGCTATAGGACATGCACTATTTTAGGTAATAGGAGTGCAATGACGAACAAAAGCATTGAAGTGTATGCTCAATTGAATATTTCTCTATGATTACTGAAATAAGCAATAGTTATCCACATTTGGATCTGCACATTCAGATCCCATTAACTGGATAATACTAATTATCTAGTTAATGCTAATAATAGTATTAGTAATAATATTATTAGTTCACTATTAATACTAGTCCACTTTATATATGAATTACAGAGCCATGAGAGCAATGAAAAAAGGTCTAGTCCCTTAGGTAACATGACCTTGGCCTTGACACTCAGGCTCTGAAAACCCTTTTTGTTTACCTTCTAAGTGTGTTGACTGCTAAGAAGAGTTAATCTCTAACATCTATTTAAGTATAAAATTCCATGATTTTGTGTTTCCTACTGAGATAAAAGTATGGTTTGACTCACATTTATAGTTTTTATAATGGAAAGTTCCTAACAATTATAAAAAATAACTCTAATTGCAATCAAGAGCAAACTGAGAAAGTTTAAGTAACACAGTGTTTAAAAATATGTAAGAGAAGCAGCGATGGGCAGCTCCAGGCAAGGTTCATGGGAAAAATCACCACACTGATTATAGCCATTGTGAAGGGTTATCTGAACCAGCAAGCAAATTACAGAGAAAAAGATCCACAAATCATTTCCTGGAAATCACTGCTATTATCATGGTGTTAACTGGGTAATTTTTCCAGCACAAGGGGCAAATTCATTTTTAAAAAACATAATCAGTTGGATGGTACCCACAAAGTGCAAGTCTTACAACAGCTAATCTGAGGCTATACTATCATATAAAATAAGCCAAAAAAATCACAAATAAAAACCCATGTTACATATTTGTATGAAAATTATTTTCATAGAATGGTAGATCTTTTTGTTAGTCTTCATTTATTCAGCTTTCTTTGTAGATAGGGAAGAAGAAATCTCAGAAATCGTGACTAATACAGCCATGGATAAACCTCATTAATATTAAAGATAATATCCATAAAAGTAAACTTTGAATTAATTATATTTGGATTATCCAGTATTTTCATTAAAGAAAAACAGAGCATGGGTTGACTGCAAAACTGCATTTCTTTCTAATTGCTTATGATTTAAATAAGCCAATGTCAGATTAAAAAGCTTTTACTCTCAGTATTATAGAAGCTTTGCCTTGGGGTGTCCTGGACATAGTTTATGATTCTTCCGTCACTGGGATTCATATTCTTTATAAATTACAGCTCTATGCACACACTGCTTCTTTTATACCTCACCACTTGTATATCTCACAAGTACCTGTTTTTTAATATATTTTATTGATTATGCTATTACAGTTGTCCCATTCTTTTCTCCCCTTTGTTGCCTTCTACCTGCCCTCCCCCACCTTACTTCATGTCCATGGGTTGTACATATAAATTTGTTGGCTTCTCCATTTCCTATACTATTCTTAACCTCCCCCTGTCTATTTTGTACCTACCATTTATGCTTCTTATTCTCTGTACCTTTTCCCCATTCTCCTCCTTCCCGCTCCCTGCTGGTAACCTTCCATGTGATCTCTATTTCAGTGATTCTCTTCCTGTTCTAGTTGTTTGCTCAGTTATTTTTTTAATGTTCAGATGTTGATATTTATGAATTTGTTGTCATTTTACTGTTCATATTTTTGATCATCTTCTTTTCCTCAGTTAAGTCTCTTTAACATTTCATATAATAAGGGCTTGGTGATGGTGGACTCCTTTAACTTGACCTTATCTGAGAAGCACTTTATCTGCCCTTCCATTCTAAATGATAGCTTTGTTGGACAGAGTAATTTTGGATGTAGGTCCTTGGCTTTCATAACTTTGAATACTTATTTCCAGCCCTTTCTTGCCTGTTAAGGTCTCTTTTGAGAAATCAGCTGACAGTCATGAGAACTCCTTTGTAGTTACTGTCTCCTCTTCTCCTGCTGCTTTTACAATTCTCACCTTATCTTTAATCTTAGTTAATGTAATTATGGTGTGCCTTGGTGTGCGCTTCCTTGGGTCCATTTCTTTGGGACTCTCTGAGCTTCTTGGAGTTCCTGGAAGTCTATTTCCTTCACCAGATTGGGGAAGTTCTCCTTCATTATTTGTTCAAATAAGTTTTCAATTTCTTGTTCTTCTTCTCCTTCTGGCACCCCTATGATTTGGATGTTGGAAAATTAAGGTTGTCCTGGAGGTTCCTAAGCCTCGCCTCATTTTTCTTGATTCTTGTGTCTTCATTCCATTTTGGTTGAACGTTTATTTCTTCCTTCTGGTCCACACTGTTGATTTGAGTCCCAGTTCCTTTCCCATCACTGTTGGTTCCCAGTATATTTTTCTTTATTTCACTTTTCATAGCTTTCACTTTTTCCTCTATTTTGAGACCATGCTCAACCATTTACATGAGCATCCTGATTACCAGGGTATTGAACTATGCATCTGATAGATTGGCTATCTCTTTACTGCCTAGTTCTATTTTTGGAGCTTTGATCTTCTCTCATTTGGGTCATATTTTTTTTTTTTTGTCTCAGTGTGCCTGTTATCTAAAAATAGGCAAAGCCTTAGGTATTCATGGGTCAGCGCAGCACCACATGGCTGCGTTGTGGTGATGTGTGTGAGGGAGGGGTCTGAGAGGGAACAATGCCACTTGCAGGGCTCTTGGCTAGCTTTTGGTCACTTCCCCTGCTACCTACAAGCAAATTGGGCCCTTCTGGTGCTGATTCCCAGGTGGGCGGTTTTGTGTACATTCTAGGACCACATGGCTTCTCCAACAAACTCTCCTGTGAGGCTGGGAGTTCCTGCCACTGCAGCAACCCCCACAGATTTTTATAGCTTGAGGTTTTGTGGCTTTATTTCTCTGCACTGGAACACTGGGTTGAGTGGTCTGTCTCGCTTCCCAGTTGTTCCTCATGGTTTATCAGCTTAAAAATGTGGGGCTACCAGGTCCTCCAGCCACCACTTTGCCATGCATCTCCTGCATCCTGGTTGCCTATTTCTGCCCCCTCCTTCCAGTCTGGATGGATGTTTCTTCTTTAACTCCTAGGTTCTTGGACTTCCATACAGTTCGATTTTCTGGAAGTTCTGGGGGATTTTTTTTTTTTAATTTGTTGTTGTTGTCCTCCTTTTAGTTGTTCATGGAGGCAAAGCGTATCTACCCATGCCTCCATCTTGACCGAAAGTCCTCTCTCACAAGTACCTGTTAATGTCATTGTTCTTTGCTCTCTTTATCTCCAACAATCCCTCAGCTCCTTTTATTTGTATCAAGGTTTTTGTTTTCAAAGTGCTTTGCTAAGGTTCATGTTGCTTAAATCTCAAACACTTCTTAGAGGTAGATAAAGCAGAAATTAACTTCTCTGAGCCTCAGTTTCCACATTTGGAATTTAGGAATAATAATGCTTTATAACATTTTTGTAAAAATGAATAAGATAATTAAAATGATGATGACAGCTAACATTTCTTCATTATTTATTATATGCTAAATACTATTCTAATTGTGCTTATTAAATCCTAACTTACTGAATAGGTTCATCTTAACTATTAGGCTTAACCTATTCAATCCTAATAGTAACCCTATAAAATAGGTGCTATTATTATCCCCATTTTAAAGTGGGAAAAACTGAGAAAGGCAAAAATAATTGTCTGAAGTTACACAGAAAGTGACAGATCCAAGAGGTCACAATTTAAGCTATCTAGAATTGTATCTGCCATTGTGTTACTTTGTTTTGTCAATATACAAATTTTTACATTAACATGGTTTCCACAGGACTCCAATGCAGTCATTTCAAATACTTAACTAAAGAGAAGTGACATACATTACACAATACAAGTTCTATCAGTTCTAAAAAGCTCACTGTGATCCTGTACTTAAAGAAATATACAGAAGTGAGACTGAATCTTAACTCACTAATTTCATACAGTATGGTCATAAGTATAATTTTCCACATTTAAAAGACATTAAAATATAGCTAAAAAGAGTCATTCAGGGGGACTAAATGAATAAGTAGTACAGTATGCATTATTAAATGCTTTTGGGGCTCATGGACTTGGAAGGGGTATGGAAAAAGAGTTAACATGTAGAAGCTCTATGTTTCACATGCAGAAACCAACCCAAGACATAGGTTTTTGAACCTACAAAGCAAGAATTATCAAAAGATAACTTTTGAAAGAACTCTTCCATCAAAAATTCCTTATGTCTGAAGGAAAATGATTTCTGTTAAATTACATGAAATTTTTTTCCTAAAAAAAATTGTCACTCCTGAAGTCACATGTCAAATAATTCATATTTTATTCTAAGCAAAGTTCTAATTACAACACACATGCTCTTTAAAGAAAGAATCAATGTCTTAACACTATAATATGAATGCCTGAGCCATGTAGTATTCAATAAATGTTTAATTTACAAAATTTGGATCCCAACTCTTGATATTCTACCAATAGTAATAATATTACACACACACACACACACACACATCCTTCCCTATAGCTAAAAATATATTTTACTTGTTTTTCTTCTACCAAGTGCCTGCTAACAAAAATTGATCATGATGATCCCCTAAAGATCATTCTTTATTTCAAGAAGATAAATGTTTAAAAAAACTAACAACTAGATAGTGATTTTCAAATACAAGAGTAAAAATATCGATTAACATAATAAGAAAATGAAAGCATTTAGAAAGGGCCCTAAAGACTTCTTCTACTCAGAAGATT